>VWYE01022583.1:0-70682 GCA_013398995.1 Alaudala cheleensis | reverse complement strand
CCCATCATCTTTAAACTGAAAGAGTGGAGGTTTAGATTAGATATTAGGAAAAATTCTCTACTGTGGGAGTGGTGAGACACTGGAGAGGTTGCCCCAAGAAGTAGTGGATGCCCCAAAGCTGGGAGTGTTCAAGGCCAGGTTGGATGGGGCTCTGAGTAACCTAGTCTTATGGAAAGTGTTGCTGCCTGTGGAAGGGGAGGTGGAACTAGATTATCTTGAAACTCCATTCCAAGCCAAGCTATTCTATGATTCTATGATTGATTCTATGATTGATTCTATGATTGATTCCATAGTTTAAGAGTTATTTAATAACTGCATGCTGTGAGAGGTTATTTGTGCTCTCAGGCACAAGGTCATACAGACAGAAGTATATGTTTATACACATACTTCTACACAGAAAGGAATTCTACTAACAGGTAAATGCTCAAATATCTGTTTATGATTCTCTGAGTTCTATTTACTGACAATTATTTTTCAGTCACTAAACACGAACTCGCTGTTTTCACACTGTGAACTCCCTCTGCAGGGGGATAGTGGTTTCACATACAACAGGACAGAAAATGTAAACAGTGAGTAATGAGGGCAACATGAGTTTGCAGCAATCACAAACTCAGTTTCTTTCATTCCCTTTGCATGAACTTTGTCTATGCAGGTTCTTCCTGTCTTCAAGCAAGGAAAATATTGATCAGAGAATGAATTAAAAAATTATTCACATTTCAATGGACATTGATAAAAAGGATTCACATACACTTTTTTAATCAGATACCAAGCACCTAAAAACAAAACAAAAAAAATTTTCCACACGATTTTTACTGAGTGTTCTGTTTTTTATATTGACAGACTGTGAGGAAAATCCTTGTTGCCTTGGTTTCTGTGCTGAACTCATGAACTAAGATATTACACTGAAGCCAGTTACAGTGTTGTCATTTTCCAAAGCTACCAAACATGCCAGACCACTAGACACAAGTCAGAAACATCTTCTAGATAGCATGTAAGTGAACAGATTAATAGGAAAGGATTCTCAGGTATACGTGCTAGCTGTGTCAAGAAATCTTACTCTCTTATTCTCATCTGGGATGAAAATGATGTTTGTTTGCTGCTGTGCTGTCTGTGCCTTGGGCTGTGGGGCAGCCAGCAGGCACAGCTGGGGGACAGGGGGAGCAGGACTGCTGCAAGAAAGGCAGCAAGAGGGGAAGCCGGGATCAGGGGCATGGCCAGGGGCTGGCACTGCAGCAGTGACTTCTATGGGTTTTCATGGGAGAAAGGACCTCCAGGGTTTCCAGTCTTGTAAGCCCAAATAAGCCTGAACTTAGTTTAGCTTTGCTCTTTCTTTGGGGGTCAGTGTAAAAAAGAGAAGGCAAAACTGAAGGAAATGGACCCTATTTGCAAAAATCTACTGAGGAAGGGGAAATTTATTGGTTTTTATCTTTACATTTAGAATGCTTCATCAAGCAAATGAGAGTGCATTTGCTCTAGTTTAGACTTTGTGTCCTAAAATTCAGCCTGTGGAGACTAAGAACTTTTTGGCCAGCTCCTTCATGAAAGAGGTGCTTCAGCTTTACCTCAAAGGTCTGGCTGATGCAGGATTCTTAAATACTTTGTGCTTGATATTGTGAAGGAAAGATACTGAGGCAGTGGGTGAGAACATTTTTCCTTAGGGATATGGTATAATGTGATCAGAGTACTTTGTAACTGACATTAGCTATATAAGAGCTAGCTTTTCCTCTGTTGCCTGTCTGCTCAATAGAGAAAAACAATTTGCTTGAGAGAACAATTCACTTTCTTTTACAGCCAGATAAATGCAATCCAGTGGTTTTACTCTGCTTCCACTGACTATGATAGAGCCTAATTACTGGGACTTATAAAGGTAGGTGAAATGAATCCCACACAAGCTGTCTCACCTTGAAAAATGTATATGGCTTTTGCACAGCTCTTGAAAACCTAAGAGGTATCAGGAGGTGCTTGAAATCAGACAGCAGGGTGGATATAGGCATGTTCCTGCATTTTTTTAAAAATCCACTGTCACACTTCCTGGAAAACTGAGTGCAAGATTCTTGCCTGTTATAAAATGTATATGCTTAATTTCCCCAGTAATATATGAATCTCTCAGTCCTGTCTCCTGCTATGGCCAAAATGCTTGGCATTAGGATAAAGAAAATAAGTGCCATTTGTCCCTGAAACAGTCTTCCATTCTCACAGAGCAGTGATGGCCCATGGATTAATGCTAGGCAATTGGGAAGATGTGTGAAAAGTACCAAAGAGAAGAACTCCTTACAGCTGCAATCAGTCATGATGCTTTCAAGTAACATAACCAGATAGCAGCTTTTATTCCAGTTCTTCCCATTCCCATTATAATATCTACCCAGATGCCACTATGCTCCTGTGTGTGCTTTTCTCATTCTTCAGCTCTCCCAGCACAATTTTCATCTGCTATTAGGGGCAGTGCTGGCAGAGCCCTGCCCCAAATAACTTCCCCTTGGCACACAGGACCCCCCCTCCTAATGATCTACTTTCCCAGTTGCTTTGGAAAGACAAAAATTAGAGACATGTCTGAGTCATACACACTAAGAATTACAGCAGTTTGACAGTTTCTAAGTAGAAAATATTTCAACAAGACTGGGCTAAGTCTCAAAAACACATTAAACAGAAATTACTTTCTGTAACAGCATAGTCCTGCCAGAGTAGGGTTTTGTCTGCATGAGAAACATCAGCATCTAATATGAATGAGGAAGTTTTATGTGACATCAAAATCACACTTTCTAAACTCAGAGTGTGCTCTGACTGAAGGTGGCATGAATCTCAAGTAATATCATTGCTATAATTATTCTAGGTTTAAGGCAGTGTAAAAGGAAATAAAGTATATTCTAGCAAGCACTGCTAATCTTCACTTTAACATCACATTTTAATTTAATGAAGAATTTTAACTAATGCAATTAAAAGACGAAGATGGAACTAAAACATGGAAACAAGTCACTTTCAAATGAATTTATTTATAATGGTTGCCTCTGAAGCAGCTTGCAAGCAACACAACCACTCATCCAGAATGGGGTTATTTTTCTTACTTAATCTAATGTTGATTAAAATGCTGTTTTAGTAACAGTGAAATAAAACTAACACTTGATTCCTTTTTATTGTGATTAATTATTCCAATATTTCTAAATATTTTCTAAATACTTCCTGTGTTAGATTCTATTATCACTTACATTTTGTTTTCTATTACTTTAGTTTCATTAGCCCCAGAGAAATTACTCCAGATATTTGCCAGGATAATTTAGAACACAAGCATTATTTAATTCTAAATAATCATTTAAAAGTGCTTAATACAAATGTTATTCTTACCTCATTTTATTTATTTTGAAAACAGGAAAAAACCTAGTGACTCCAAGGAGCTGAACAGCATGCAAAGCATGATTTAAACACTACTAAAATGCAGGTCTAAATACATGATTTTAATGTGGTTGAATGACCATCAACCTTGGGATCACATAATTTCATTACCATCTAAAAAAAAACAAAAGAAAAAAAAAGAGTTTAAATAATAAAAAATTATAGACAAGGGCTCAGGGACGGAGTATAGTGAGTGCTTTGAGATATGCCTGATTCTGCAGCCTGCCTTCAAAGCTTTGAGACATCAGCTAGTGAGCTAGGAGCCTTCTTCATCTCAGCAGAACTGCTGAGCTGAGCCTCCACAAATAAGAATTGTTTTCTCAGGAGTGAATAAGTCTTTTCTCAGGAGTAAGCCTCTCCAAAATGTCCAGATGGCAACATAACCTAAGTAACATTCTAGAGTGATGCTAAATTTACAATGTGTCCATGGCAAGGGATATGCAGAGAGGCATCTGTGTTTCAGTGATACTTCACCAGTAGTTAGAATTATCAGCAATAACAAAACAGAAAAAATATCTCCTCATGGATATAACTTATGATATGTCTCACCAATAATATACTGTCATCCAGACTTCATTAAATGTATACTCCATATGCAAGGATGGAGACTCCAGTCCTTTGGATAACCTCTGCCAGAATTTGACCACCCTTATAGCAAAAAAATTGTTTTCTTGTCTGCAGTTGGAATATTGTGTGTTCTAGTTTGTGTCCGTTAACTCTTATCAGCGGTCTTTCAGGTGTGTCAAGTGAATCACACAATGTACATTTATGGAATATTAGAATGTTCAGATCTTCTTTCACAGAATGTTATAATGCTCAGGCTATACTTCAAAGAATGTTAGAATGTTTTATCTTCTTTTCCTTAAGTTTATTTTCTGATGTGACCTCCAGTTATTCAACACAGACTTATTTCTGCAACTGGGTTTCTCTGGCATCTCAACTGTCCATTAAATAGAGCTCTTACACACACCATTAGCAACAACATGCAACAGATATGCTGCATGAGAAAAGAAGTAAATTTATTGAACTATGGTAACAAAAAAACCCCAAAACAAAACAGTTTACCTCTTCAGTCATTTTGGAGACTATCTTTAGTGGAAGTCCTACTAATTCACACACTGTGATTCTTTTATTTTTGTTAAACCTTCTGCTGCTAGTGAAGGGTTTTATAATTCACAACAGTACCCAGATGTTAATGTACCCATCTTTTTCACTGTTTCCAACCCACCTCACCTATGAGATGTTTCACAGGATATTTCCACTAATGGCTTCCATTAGTATTGACTGTTGCCCACATCAAATGTTTAATGTGCATTGTCAGGTTAAATCATGTGTTTGCTTGAACAAGATGCATTATTATCTTTGCTTGTATTGCAGAGACAGCTTAGTAGGGTTTCTCACTTCACAGATTATTGAATCTTTCTTTGATGAACTGTATTGTTTGTAGACTTATAAATACAAGCTTTTAATTATTAAGAAGCTATGAGAATTCTGAATGGTACAAGATAAAGGCTTTTCAGTCAGCACTCTGGACTCTGACTTGGCCCAGCATCTCTTGCCTGCTCTGTGGAACAAATCTAAAATACACAACACATTGAAACATCAATGATTGTGTAGTTCACACATATATACATACATATATATATATATATATATATATATATATACACACACATAGAGAGAGAGATCCCTGGAGCACCAGCTAAACCAGTTTTGTCTCAAGCAATGTAGTGTGACAAATTTACACATGGACACTTGCTTCAAACACTTTCTGGACAAATTCACCTCTGTTGAGACCCATCACCAGTATGTTAAAGTGCTTGTTAAGAGTGCATGTAGCCCTCTGGTGACTGTGTTGATGGATGATAGCTTTCTACGGCAGGAAGAGATTGAGTGCCTAGGGCTGATTCTTTCACATGTGTTAGACTTATTTTTTTGACCAAGAAATTTTGTTCATATGCCAGTATCTTAGCAACAGCAGACAGTCTGATCCTACTAAGTTCACTGTTTCTTCCCTGGGAAATTAATATGATGATGACATCCCAGTTTAACCTTCTATTCACCTTTTGGGGTATGAAATGTCAGTTTATTTAGTGCTGTGCACTACAAAGCAACAGCTCTGGGAGCAATCAGCCCACAAAGGATCTGAATACTGTTGCTGTGATCAGGACAGCAATCATACCAGAAATATATCACCAGATTCACAAGTACTTTGGCAGACTGTTATGTTTGCGACCTAAGAGTTTTGATGTCCTGAAATTAGGGATCAACAATAAGAGGGTAACCTGAAACTTCAGGAAATGTCTTAAAATGCAAGGAATGAAAAGTTTCTGGAAATAATGTATTATTTAGACTACAGAGGAAGAGACATAAACTCTATGGGAGATTGTATCTGTACAGCAGTAGGACTGCAGCCATGTTCAGCAAGGTACTATTTGAATTCTTTGGAAGACAGCATTCATATCCACATATCTCCTAATATTCTGTGCTGAAGTAAATACTAGAAACCAAACACAATCTCCATTTCCTTCTCTTATGGTGTGGAAAGGCACTGATGAAGTTACATGAAAGAATAACATGACCTATTTTAACTAATTGTTCCTTTAGAATCCTGCTTTAAAAATAGCTTTTTCCCTACCTCTCTGTCATTAGTATCCAAATGTTCAAGGTTATGTTGCAAGGTATGTATTGAGGGCCCAGTTGTGCAGCCCCTATTAACAAGTTGTAAAGAAGAAAGCTGAATAGGGTCTGTGAGTGGCACTGGTCTAATGTACACAATAGGCAAAAAAACCCCACCTCAAAACACGTATTGATTCCAGGCTGATAGGTTCTTTTTCAAACATGAATAGGGTGCACAATGCACTCTTAATATCTGAACAGCAGTATCCATCTGTCTCCCTCTCTTCTTGTTCAGATTTTCCCGCTACATCTAGAGCCTGGACCCACATTTTTGGTTGTCCTCAGTTCTAGCACACTCAAACACTTTTGTGTGACTTTCAACAACACTCCTTGTCTCTGATGTTAATGCAAGAATCTGGCTGGCTGGAGACCTGCCCAGTATGTGCTAACCAACCACAGCAAACTTGTGTGGGAATGTGAGCCACATCAGCTTCATGAAAACTGGTCTCTCTCCTTCTGAAACTACAACACACATTTCACGCTTGCTAGCTGTTAATTTGTTGCAAAACTCAACATTTGCACACTGTGATTGAAGAGCAGTAACAAGAGGCCTTCATAGCTAACTAGCAACATTTTAAAATTGGAATTCTGAATTAAACATGTTCATGGTCATCCTGAGACTACACACTGAAGAAAAGTTTAGCAAAAGATGCGAAGTGTTTTAACAGAGGTGCTCACATAAAGATTTTTTACTCTCAAAACAGTGTCTTGTACATTCACTCAGAAAAACAGGAAGAAAGAGGTGGGATTTGAAAGGAAAATCCTTATTGTATTGGATTCAATGTACTTGAGTCTAAGTGTCTTGGATGACATTAATTTTATTCCAGAGAAACAGTGTTATTAAGAGAAAACTGGCAGAATTTTGTTTGCAATTCTTCTTAGGAGTAAAAGTCAGATTAACATGGGCCAGTTGCAGAAAATAACTAGGGCAATAGCAAAATAAGGAATATATTTTTATGAAGACAAAAATAATTTTAAATCGACTTTTCAAGCTCTTTAATGTTAAAATACGTGTATCAATCAACAGTATTTTCTTTAACTAACAAGGAAAAAATTTTTAAGGCACCAAATTTTAGTCTCTTAAAAAAATTACTGTTACTCTTATGGCTCAGAATATTAATAATAGAAATCCATATTACTGGTCTAGAAAATTACGTGAGGGTCATAACTTCATGTAAAGATAAAATGCCAGTCTGCAATGTTCAAACAAAATATAGATATTTTGGAACAATTTTATTATTAACACCTAAAGGTATTTGGGGAAAATATCCACTTGACTGATGCAATTGCTACATGCTGTTAACAGAACATCTCTGCTTAACAGAACATTATATACTAAAATATGCTTTTTCATGAGCATGAGAACATTGCCTCCTGTACGAGAGCACATTATTTGCTTCTGTGGAGCATAAGATTCTGATTTTGTGGTGCTCCTATCTGTAGCCTAATATTTTCAAAATTATGATGGAACATGGTGTTTACATTCAAAAAAATTACGAAGGAAAGCAGCCCATAGTTTGATGCTTTCTGAAGCAAAGACAAACAAGAACCCCACTGCTTACGTATATTTAATTGACATGAAGATACATGCAGGTAGAACACAGTTTTCTTTTAGAAATGGGGATCAAGATATTGCCTTCACAATACTAGAAGAAACCAAAAGAACAGCATTCTAGTACACATGCACAATTTTATACAAGCAGAAGGACGGCATTTTTAACAGAGTGGATGTTACTTCAGAATGTCTAAATAAAATGTTTGTTGACACTTCTAATCACAACTACAGACAAAAGGTTTCCCATAAATACTTGAGAATAGAACACACTGCTACTTTACACTCATAATTCTTCAGCTACATTCTGCTTTCTTCCCACTGCTCCTTTTCATCTGCCTAGTCTAACAGTTAGAAAAAGTACTAAAAGGACAAAAACCCAATTATTGTTTCAGTTATGTCTTCCTGGGTAGTCCTTAAATCTCACTTGTAATGTCCTAATTTTTCTAAATAAAGAAATCAAAAATTATTATAAAAGTCCATCTTTGAAAATTAAGTATTCTAATTAGGACTATATTAGAAAACAGTGAGACATAAACATTTATTATCACTATTGGAAGAAAGGGCAGGCCACTCAGGAATGATATAATGAAGGATATCCTTGGATATTATGAAGGAAGAAAATTACAAAGGACAAAGCCTAACTATTAAGTCAGTAAAAGATGACAAAAAGCAAAAAAAGTTTTAATAATACGCTGTCAACAAAAGGAGGGCTAAGGCGTATCTCCATCTTTATTCTGTGTAAGGGGAAACATAGTGGCAAAGGATGAGGAATAGCCAGGGATACTTAATGCCTTCTTTGTCTCAGTCTTTAGTAGTAAAGACTAGTTATCCTCGAGGTATCCAGCCCTCTAAATTAGAAGATGGAGACGGGGAGCAGAATGAAGCCACCATAATCCAAGGGGAAATGGCCAGTGACTTGCTACACCACTTAGACACACAGTCTGTGGGGCTGGGTGGGACCCACACAAGTGTACTGAGGGAGCTGGTGGAAGTGCTCCCCGAACCTCTTTCAATATTTTTTCAGCAGTCTTGGCTAATGGGGGATGTCCCATGTGACAGGAGGTTAGCAAACATGACACCCATCTACAAGAATTACAGAAGGATTATCCAGGAAACTAAAGGCCTTTCAGCCTGAACTGGGCTCCAGGGAAGGTCACAGAGGTCACCATGCAGCAGGTGCAGGACAACGAGGGGATCAGGCCCAGCCACCATGGGTTTGTGGAAGGCAGGTCCTGCTTGACCAATCTGATCTTCTGTGACAGAGTACCGCTTAGTGGAATAGGGAAAGGCTATGGATGATGTATACCTGGACTTCCTTCAGCCTTTGGCATTGTCTGCCATAGCATTCCCCTGGAGATAATGGCTGCTCATGGCTTGGATGTTAACTGAATAAAATCTGCCTGGATAAAACTGATGAAAAACTCTCTGGTCTAACCCAGAGAGTGGTGGTGAATGGAGTCAAATCCAGCTGGCAGCTGGTCACCACTGGTGTTTCCCAGGGTGCAGCACCAGGGCCCATCCTTTTTAAAATCTTTATTGACAATTTGGATGAGGGGCACTTTGCAGCACTGCAGGCTGGGGCAGAGTGGCTGGAAAGCAACCCAGCAGAAAAGGACCTGGGGGTGTTGGTGAACAGTGGCTGAAGATGAGCCAGTGTGTGCCCAGGTGGCCAAAGGCATCCTGGTATCAGAAATAGTGTGGCCAGCAGGACAAGGGCAGTGATTGTCATCCTGTACTCGGCACTGATGAGGCCACACCTTGAATCCCGTGTTCAGTTTTGGGCCCATCTCTAACAGAAAGACACTGACATGCTGGAATGTGTCTAGAGAAGGGCAACAGAGCTGGGGAAGAATCTAGAGCAGAAATCCTGTGAGAAGCAGCTGACAGAATTGGGGTTGTCTGGCCTGGAGAAAAGGATGCTCAGGAGAGACTTTCTTGCTCTCTACAACTCCCTGAAAGGAGATTGTAGTCACTTGAGGGTCAGCCTCTTCTACCAGGTAACAAGCAATCAGACAAGAGAGAATGGTCTCCAGTTGCACCAGGGTAGGTTTAGATTGGATATTAGGAAAAAGTTATTTCCCAAAAGGTTGTCAAGCACTGAAACAAGCTACGCAGGGAACAAATGGAATTATCACCCCTGAAGCCTTTAAAGAAAATGTGGATGTGGCACTTGGGGACATGGGTTACTGAACATGGTGGTGCTGGAGTAATGGTCAGACTCAGTAATCTTAGAGGTCTTTTCCAACCTGAACCATTCTGTGATTTTATGATTCTGTAATTCTATAACTATTTCACACAAGACAAAACCTAGCATTATTAATATTAACAACAAGGTGAACTAGCAACTATTTAATTAAGGGAGTATAGAAGATAAAAACCAAGATATGAGTGTGGCAGAAAGGGAAAAGCCAAAAGCAACTAATTACTATGGGTTTCAAGAAAGGCTAGAGTTTGGAAAAAAATAAAGCCTACAGTTCCAGGGACATCTGGGCTGCAAAAGGCATGACAAGGGAGGATGGCATTGCACCAATGCAAATTCTGAGGGCTTTGGCCAAGAGTGCTGAACCACCCTAGATTTTTAGATTGCCTTCTTCAAATGCATTGTCTGTGGGAAGACCTGGGGCTTATTACTTCCTTTTGAGGTAACCCTCTTCAGATCAAAGAGCACAAGCACTTTTCTTGAGAGTATTCACACTCTTTTGTGAAGCTATACTGGAGCTGCAATTGGAAGTACAGGAGGCAGCTTCAAAACACAGGACTTTATGGACAATACTTAGGAGTCTTCAAGTGTTCTTGATCCTCACTCCCAGCCCATGACATGACATGACATCCAGATCCTTAGGACACAGCAACTTCAAACTTGAAAAAAAATCAAGTTTGCCATCCAAAAGAGCAGTTTAACTTTCCGTTTGCTTTGCTGGGTTAGTTTTCAGATGGATGAGCTCCCCAGTCTGCATGGAGGAGGTAGAAACACAGCTGGGGATATGTTTAAGAGAGATCAGGCAGGTTTGGGTTCGTACCAAGCTAAAGGTGGGCAGCACCACAGAGGCACATAAACCTGCTTTAACTGGCTGGGTTTGCAGAAGAGCTCCATGGTTAGTTGTCCCAGAACAACTAGGGGTAGAGGTGTGCAGCGCCAGAAATAAGCATGTGTGGCAACAGAGAATCAAAAACTCCCTTCAGCTGTGATTGCCACCCAAATGCTGAGGAACTGGTGTCAGTGTCAGTTCTGTAGCTTTCTGCAGTGCTGGAAGCAAGAGAATACACTGACTTGTTTTGGGTGGATAGAAAATCTGTGACCTCTATGGGAGGTGCCTCTGTTAATCAGCATAGTGTTAAAACAAACCTCCGCCTAGCTGAGATGTTCTTATCATCACAACCCTTTCTGAAAGGCACTGTTAGTCCATCAGCAACTAAAGCCCTCAGGCAATATATGAGAGACTTTTAAAGAAAACCATTCTGTAAGTTTTGAAATACTGTTTTTCACTGCATTGAACTTATATGTAATCAATTTCTTTATAAATGGAATGGGTATTTCACACTAATAAATACTTCTAACTCATATGTAAATGCTGTTCTAATTTGATACCATTTTTACTTTGCATTCTTTAACTTTTGCGTAGAAGACGTTAAATTACTATCATGTCATTTACTGTAATCTCTTTATCTTGGACCCCTAAACTTTACTCCATTCTAAGCTAAATAATTTACTTGTTCAAAGTGTAGGCTGTATTTGACAGCTGTCACAAATCCCTTAGTATTCCTGCAGTTTGGCATCTTCTCCACTGCTTTATTGTCAGCACAGCAGTTTCCTTGCTGTCACCAGCAGATTTTTCTGCTTTCTTTGATTTTTATGACACTCTCTCAGACTGGTCTGTACAGCTTCAGTGCAATTCATGAGTGCCAGGCATTTCCTAAGCTGAAATGGTTTAGAGTCTCTACAGTCCTGGTGTTCAGTTACCAGTGAAATTACGTTTCATTCCCAAGCTGTTTACAGCTCAAACAAAAGGATTTCTCTGTACAGCATCCAAACCCGACAAAGTTACAAGCACTTAAGCCTTTTGCACAAAGATCAAATACAAAAAAAATCTTCCTCCTCATATTTCCTTTGGCTGCAGTCTTTTGCATACCATATAGCTTAGCTTGTATCTACAGAGCCTCTTTTTATGTATCACGTAAGCTTTTACTGATAAGCTCGCTCTTCTAATCCTCTAAGGGTTCCACACAAATTCAGTCTTTTCCCTTCTAAACTTCTTAATTTCTTACTTATTCAGAAGACATTTCCACACTTGACTCCATAAAGACTTGGAGACATAATTTTTTTTTTCAGAATAGCTGTTAAGCTTTGTACCTAACTGGCCTATTAACAAATCTATGACTTAAAAAAAAAGTCAAATTCCACTCTTTCCCATTTTCCTAAACCAAGTTTGACCATATTCCTAAGATGGCATTAAGTCTCGAGGGAGCACACCAAAATATCTGCAGTTAGCTAAGTGCCAATCTGATTTATAGACCCTGTGTCCATTAAAATTTGTTCCAAACTTTTTTGGCTAACCCTTTTTCTATCAGATCAAGCTGAAGGTGCCTGTATCAGAATTTTCCAGACCACACACTGGTCCTTTTAGGTCTCTTCCCACTCTTTGACTCCTAAGCTCACAGCACCTGGCTGCAGCTACTCTTCTGCAAATCCAGGCTTGGATCACGCTTCTTTCCAGAGTCTCACCATAGCTCTCTTCCCACCACACTTTGCATCTGCTTTCACCTTGGATGCCTTCTCCTGGATCAGGCTCTTCCGTTTCCCCTTAGGCCTTCTCCTGAATAAGAGGTATTGCATTCTATAATCTTGGCATTGCCATGAAACCAGAGCCAAGCCTGGCACAGAGCCAGACTTGCTATAAGCAGCATTCCCTGGAAACAGCTTAGTGCACTGAGAAACTCGTGAGAGTGAGTAGGCAGGGGGGCAAAGCAATTTCTCCTGACAATCACACAGCAAGGAGCTTTGCTGCATTGCTGCTGGCAGAACATCTCAGTATCCACACTAAGCTGACCTGGAGCAATGCAGCAAACAGGCTCTGCACAGTTCATACCAGGGGACCATGTATGCCAGCTCTAGTTCTGGCAGTGCGGCCTGCTGCAAGTTGCAGGACCTGGATCCTGTCCTAGAGAGGAATACAGGTGTAATTCCCACCTGGATTGCAGATTATAACCCCTTCCTATATTTTACAGAATCACCCACTTATTAGGGTTGGAAAGAGAACAACTACTCTAATCCTCTCAGCCAAGACAGTCATCTAGAGCAGGTAACACAGGCACAAGACCAAGTGAGTGAATGTCTCCAGAAAGAGAGATTCCACAACCTCCCTGGGCAGCCTGTTCCAGTGCTCTACCACTCCCAGCGGAAAAAAAGTTGGGGTGTAAGTTTGTGTGTTTAAATTTATGGCCATTGCTCCTTGTCCTGTCACTAAATACACTGGAAACAGTCTGGCATGATCCTCTGTCACCCACCTTTGGGATATTTTATATATGTTAATGAGACCTCTTCCTAGTCTTCTCCTCTCCAAACTTAACAGGCCCAACTCCTGAAGTCTCTCCTCATTTGAGAAATGCTCCAAACTCGTAAACATCTTTGTGGACCTCCTATGTACCCTTTCCAGCAGCTCCTTGTCTTTCCTGAACTTTGGAGACCAGAACTGAACACAATACTCCAGGTGTGGCCCCACTAGGGCCCAGTAGAGGAGGAGGATCATCTCTGTTGACCTGCTGGCCACACATATCCCGAGGCACCCCAGGATATTATTTGTCCCCCTGGTTGCAAGGGCACTGCTGGCTCATGGTCAGCTTGCCATCTACTAAGACTTCCACTTCTCTGCAGAGCTGCTCTCCAGTAGGTCAGCCCCAGCCTGTCCTGGGGTTATTCCTCCTCAGCTGCAGGACCCTACATGTGCCCTTGTCACATTTCACTAGTTCCTCTCTGTCCAACTTTCCAGCCAATCAAGATTCTGCTGAATGGCAGCCCAGCCTTTAGGTGTATTTGGAGCCATCCTTTCTCCACAAAGGAAAAGGAAGCATCCATGACAAAGGAGCACACTATGGGGAGGAAACCTTTGAGAAAAGCTGAACTATAGGTACCTAGGAACTCTTCACTGGGATGCGCTTTTGCTTGTTTGGTCACCTTCACCTGTTTTGTAACATTCTGCTTTTATATTACATACTAATTTAAATAAAGCCTTTAATAATGCCCTTAGGTTCAGTATGTCTGCACAGCTGTCCCAAGGCTCTTAAGCCCTGAATGGTCAGACAGGATATAAGAAAAAGCTATCCATAACTGCCTCTGAGGCTGCAAACAGGCTTGGATGAGGTGGTATGATAAACAAAATAACCAGAAAAGAACAGAAAATATGAGAAAAGAGAGAGAAATAAGGAAGAACCCAATTGTGTAAACCAAACAACAACTATTCATAGCTGCTCATAGTTACACACTGCACACAGATACAGATACACACACACATAGAGCAATCAAATGCTCTATGCAAAGGAAAGTTATCGCTCGCTATGCAAGAGCTGGTATGGGACTCTGTCATGGACTACCTTCCCAGCACTGGCAGGGAAATGCAGTGGCTGCACCTGGTGCTGGCACTTCCACAGCAGGATCCCCTCATGTACTTTGGTACCATCAACAGCCATCCACAGACACACGTCTCTCTCCACAGACACAGCAGATCCTTTTCATGCACTGCAGACCAAACTCAGCTCTGAGCCTGAGGGACTCCCCATATTTTCCACAGACACCTTGCAACTACAGACACAAAAACTGAGCAAGCACTCAGGAAGGCTGCCCATGAATGGTTTCATAAACTGCAAGAGTTACAAAGAAACAACAACCTGCTGCAGCACAGCACTCCTGTGGCTGCTGACAGAGCCTGTTAACCTGCTTGCGTGGCTGGTGCTGGGGAAGATGTGGGCATTGCCTGCTGTTCCACAAGTCAGCAACAATGCTGGCAAATCAGCCATAACAATATACTGCACTGCAAAGTACTGTTGACGAAACACTGCTTGCCTGGACAAGGATGGGAGCTCACTAGTTTATACATTCTTGCCACAGGCTCTAAAAGTCAGACACACAAAACTCCCTGTGCTCTGGCATGCTCCCCATTTTCAAAAGGAACATTTCTATTAGAAATTGTCCTCAGCCCTCATGTAAAGGGATAAATCTGCTTTTTCTAATAATGAACACAGATTTTTTTTTTTTCTTCACAAGCTGATTTCATTTTATGCCTAAACCATGATCTCTGGAAACTCATCTTACAGGCTGAAGCAACAAAGAAACCTTGCCTAAACTACCTTTATACCATTTGCCAACAGCACTTTGCAAAAATCTCTGTGGTGTTCTGGAGCCCAGGTGAAGTTAATAGCATCCTGGATAAACATGAGGAACCTGATTTACTGATCTTGGGAAAACAACAGGGAAGATGCAAGACTGCAACCTTGGAAAATTATTTCGGTAATTACAGAATAAGATTGCTACAGAGAAACAGGCTGACAGCATATTGTCTATTGGTTCTGTGATTGCATTCAGTAATGAACAGTCTCTTTTAAAATCTGGCACAGATGGTACAGACAGTATCACAGAAATAAGAAGCCCTCTGTGCATCATCCTCTTCACAGCTTACATTACTGTTAATATTTTCTATGTTTACTAAAAGCATAAAAATGTAAGTAGCAAGTAATTATTCCATTAATTTTCTACACCTCTGTAAGGTCTTTGCAAACTTCAGTGGGACAAAAAGCCTAGTATTTAATTCCTTTCCATTAAGAAAGCAGTTGATAAAGTTGCAGGTTTTCTTCCTTCTGCATTTCCTCCACCATAGTGGAGTTTAAAGTTCCTGTTTACTGAACTTTACAACACATCTTTTACACACAAACTTTTACTGATAGCATCAGGCAGCACTGCTGTTGGCTATTCTGCCCATTAATGACACAAGTCCACTCAGTCTATGATGAGCCCTGTATTGCTGCGTAGCTTGTTACCATGAATTATTATATGAAATGTTGAACTGTGAAACCAATATTGAGGAAAATAATCAGTGTATCCTTTCAAGTTCCCATTCTGCCAGAGAAGCAACTGCAGAGAAAAAAAACAATAACACCAACAATTTGCACCTTAAAAAGCATGGAAAATGTGGATGTTCTAGTTTTTGCCTAATAGCACGTAAGTTTAACCTCAGCATAGCTGAAGTAAAACCCAACTCCTGAATTCAAATGAAATGATTTCTCATTCTATGATGAGAACTTTAACTTTCACTCCCTGCACGTACACTTGCACTTCAGAGAGGGCACAATCCTGCAGGACACTGGATATGTAACCATGTAAATGTAGATGCCATCAAAATGGAAATGCAGACGAGACTATATAGCAACTTCAGTTTGCAAGGCTGGTCTTAATTTTGGTCTTTATAGTTTTCATAATCTTGATTATGTAAGATTAACACTTAATAAAAAAAAAATGTCCAAGAAAACAGTTATAATGCGTGATCCCCAGTAATTACTTCTTCCCAGTCACTACCAAGGTCTTCTACAACCTGTGCATAAACAGACAAGAACATCGCTCGAGTAAAAAAAATGTGTAAATAATTCAAACAATGCTAAATTAACAGTTCGTTTGTAATTTACTGAAAACAACTAAAAGGAATCAGAAATGAGAACAGAAAGAAATCTGAGACTCCTCCTAGTTCCCATCTCAGATGTCCAACCTGCCTATGCAGTTTGATTCCCTCAAAACAACTGATGTGCAAATAACAAGTTAAATTAAGACAGGTAGACCTTTATCGCATCACTTGGCTGAGGAACAGTTAGATTTGCTTCATTTTAGTGAATGAGAGAATTTCTTCGAGGAACTGAGGGGCAGAGAGTCCCAAACTTCCCCAACCAGCATGACAAAAACAAGAGTTGCTCAGCAACAACGCTCAGTGCGCCGCTAACAGTGCACTTTTAGAAATTTAGCGGCAATTTATGCCAACAGCGATTTCCATCAGAAAACTTTCCCAGCGTGCCGGGCAGGGTCGGGCTCCGGCTCAGGCTCCTGCCCCGCGGACGCAGCAGCTCTATCCGCCGCTGCGGCCTCCTGGCGCCTAGAGGGAGATGAGGAAAAAGTGACTCCAAACCGCAGAGTTCAGGAGAGCCAGCGGGCGATGGACAGCTGTGCTGCCGCGGATGAGCACGGCAGTGGCTGCAGGACGCCCTGATGCCCCAGCCGGGACGGCGCAGAGCCCGCTGAAGCGGCGGGGCAGCGGGACATGCTCAGTGCGCGGGGCGGGCTCCGCCTCCGCCTGACCCGGATACAGACGGCGCTGCTCCCGGCCGCGAGCGTGGAGCCGGCCCGGCGCCGCCGCAGCAGCAGCCGCGGGAGCCGAGCGCCCCGGCCGTGCCATGGGATTGTGGTGACCGCCCGGCCCCGCCGCCCGCCCGCCCCGCGGCCATGGCCCCCATGGGCATCCGCCTCTCGCCTCTCGGCATGGCCGTGTTCTGCCTGCTGGGGCTGGGCGTCCTCTACCACCTCTACTCCGGCTTCCTGGCCGGACGCTTCGCCTTCTTCATGCTGAGCGAGCCGGCGGCCGGCGGGCCCGAGACGCCCCACGGCTCTGCGCCCGGCGGCGCCGTGGACCTGCGGGAGCTGCTGGCCGTGTCCGTGCTGGCCGCCGTCAGNCAGCAGCTCTATCCGCCGCTGCGGGCTCCTGGCGCATCTGCTGCCTAGAGGGAGATGAGGAAAAAGTGACTCCAAACCGCAGAGTTCAGGAGAGCCAGCGGGCGATGGACAGCTGTGCTGCCGCGGATGAGCACGGCAGTGGCTGCAGGACGCCCTGATGCCCCAGCCGGGACGGCGCAGAGCCCGCTGAAGCGGCGGGGCAGCGGGACATGCTCAGTGCGCGGGGCGGGCTCCGCCTCCGCCTGACCCGGATACAGACGGCGCTGCTCCCGGCCGCGAGCGTGGAGCCGGCCCGGCGCCGCCGCAGCAGCAGCCGCGGGAGCCGAGCGCCCCGGCCGTGCCATGGGATTGTGGTGACCGCCCGGCCCCGCCGCCCGCCCGCCCCGCGGCCATGGCCCCCATGGGCATCCGCCTCTCGCCTCTCGGCATGGCCGTGTTCTGCCTGCTGGGGCTGGGCGGCCTCTANTGGGCGTCCTCTACCACCTCTACTCCGGCTTCCTGGCCGGACGCTTCGCCTTCTTCATGCTGAGCGAGCCGGCGGCCGGCGGGCCCGAGACGCCCCACGGCTCTGCGCCCGGCGGCGCCGTGGACCTGCGGGAGCTGCTGGCCGTGTCCGTGCTGGCCGCCGTCAGGGGCGGGGAGGAGGTGAAGCGGGTCCGCGAGGGGAACGTCCTCAACGCCAAGGCGAAGGGGAAGACGCGGGAGGGGGCCGAGGAGCAGCTGACCACCGGCGACCTCCTCTCCAACCGCAGGATGTTCTACCTGCTGAAGGGCGCCTTCCCCGCCGTGCAGGTGGGTGCCAGGCGCCCTCTCTGGGGCGGGGGTGCGGCGGGCCCGGCGCTGGGACCCCGGTGCGGAGCCCCGGCGCTGGGCTGCTCCTCACCGGCGCCTCACCGGGCTGTAACCGCCGGCGGGAAGCGCTGCCCCCGTTTGCGCTTCTCCTTCCCCTCCCGCTGAATTTGTGGCAGTGCCACCTCACGCTCCTTGCCGTGAGTGTTGGGTTGCAGGGGAAGGAGTTGGAGCGTGTTGCAAGCGAAGCCGCGCGAGGTGAAACAGTAGCAAACACTACGGGCATGGAAGCACCGGGTCTCGCTGTTGCGGGTCATGAGCTCTGTGGTTAAGGATGCAGGTAATTGCACAGTGCAAATTCTGCCTACGGTTAAGATGCAGAGATTAGGAATGCCGTTGTTTGGTAGTTATCCTTCCTGCCGCCAGTTATGGGGAGAGCGGGAGGAGCAGCGACTGAGAATTGGAGGTTTAAGAACATAGCCCTGCAATAACCGAGCGTTTAGCGCTCGTGGCTGTGGGACAGCAGATAAGCACAGCTGTGTCAATACTGTGGATCACTGCCTACCTGAGCAAAATGAGTTTACTTTGCTTTCGGAGGTGTACACCCCTTCCTGCTTTCCTTCACTTCTGAAATCTGGGTCTAACTCTTAAGGTCGCGCACTAATCTTGCAGCTATACTTAGAGGATTTTTGGGGTTTGTTGGCATTGTTTCTGCTTTCACTTCAATCAATGGAAACTTATGTCTTTTGATGTTAAATTCCTTAGCTTTTCACGGCCATTTGAAATGGATAGAAAGCCCTACATTTGGATCGCAGAGGTGGCGATCGCATGCTTCTGCTGGATGGATTGAGAGAAAAAGTAGCTAAGTCTGGTTTTTGGCTATTGAGTCACTATTCAATTTTCAGTAGCTGATTTGAAAGTTCCACAGAAAAATGTGTAGATTTTGTTTGTTGGCTTTTTTGGGCTTGTTTTGTCCGTTTTTTGTTTCGGTGGGGTTTTAAAGTTTTGTAAAAAACTTACTGAATATGAAATCTGGAGGAATCAACAAATTCTTCAATGTTTGAAATAAACTTGAGATGTGACTAATCTTCCTCTACAGAAAGATTATGCAGGTTCTGTTTCAAAGATTTCCTGGATGGTCTGTGGGTGACAAGGCATCTACTTTCACAAGGCCCAGCAATAAAGGAAGAAAAAGTATTGACCCAAGTTCTCTTGAATTATTCAGTGCCCTCAGAGATCTTGGCTTTACAGCTTAGCTGGCTTGAAACCTCTATGCTTTCTCCCCTTTCACAGATGGAGGGACTTCATTAATCTAGATGTACAAGTTGCCTGTGCCTCTAGAGAAGGCTGGGGATTCTATCTGGGCTCGAAGAACACATTGAACTGTGTATTACCGGCTCTGTGGTCACATGTAAACTCTGCTCTGGAGCCTGGGATTCTTAGCAGTGACAGTCTGACTTGTGTCTTTCTGGCAGAGGGTGTTAACTTTGAACATCTACTTTTAAGAAACTTTGATACTCCCTTTTATTTTTCTAACAGGTGGTGTGTGCTGCTAATCTTCAAGAATAGATGGTACTTTCAAAAGTGCAGATGTATTCTCAAAGGCAGTATAAAATTGAAAATGTGTGCATAGGTCTGTGGAACTGAAAAATACCAGGCCTATGTTTTTTTCCCCACTCCTCCTTAGACTGAGTTTGAACACTGATGTGGATGTGTAGGATGAGTGTACTTGACAAATTTTTCAGGTAATGTGGAGTTATTCAGTTTGACAGATCAGCTGTGGGATGTTAAGTATTCTAAGAACATGATGGGGATAATAACAGCTTACCTCCTGTGGTGTTTAAAAAATACTCACTAAGCTGTATATACACTGATAAGGCATTTTGTCTCTTAAAGTCTGTGATGAAGATGCATTCATAAACATTTGCCCAAACTAAAATAAAAGCTTTATTTTTATTTTACTGTATACACTACTATACACATACTATGTGTGCTTCTCAGGTGTGAAGGCAAGGTATCATCTCAATCTACTAATCCTTCAAGTGTAACTTCAGAGCAACCCATCTAAAACTGCAGCTCTTTCATAGAATAGACTTGCTGAGTTTTGGTGTGACTGTAAGGATTATAGAGGATTTTCTGAGGCAGTAAAAAATTGCATCATGTAAGAAATATCTTGCTTTATATCTGTAGTCTTATCCCCCTGTACAGAGTGATGCTCCAGAATAAAAGATGCTGCTGAAGTCAAATAAACCTCCCTCTTGTCTCCTTGCTAAAGAAGATGATGCTAATAGAAGCTGTCAAACAAAAACTGCAATAATTCCAAGCGTTCATTTATGCAAAATGCTGATATTTCCACATCCTGAAGTTCTTGAGCTTAACAGGAATACCTCAGTGTTTAAATTGTTGCCAAATGCTGCAGCTAGGAAGAAGATGAACCAGCACAAAAACTAGGTGCTAAAATATGCCTGTGAAGCAAAGGAAATGGAGGTGGACAGGAGAAGGCTCCTGCGAGACATTACAGCAGCCTTTCAGTACCCAGAGGGGTTGTGGGAGAGCTGGAGAGGCGCTTTGTACAAGGGCATGTGTTGACAGGACAAAGAGGAAGGGCTTTCAACTGAAAGGGGGCAGGTTTAGATTGGACATTAGGACAAAATGCTTTATTGTGGGAATGGGGAGGCACTGGACCAGGTTGCCCAGAGAAGTTGTGGATGATTGCTCTGTGGAAGTGTTCAGGGTCAGGTGGGATAAGGCCTTGAGTGCCTGGTGTAGTGGAAGGTGTCCCAACCCGTGGCAGCGAGGTTGGACTGAGATCTGGAAGGTCCAGCTGAAGCCGTTCCATTACTCTGTGTTTCCATAAGAATAACAGTGGCTTTGCAATGTTTCAAAATAACCAAGGGGAAAAGTCATTTAACTGAAATAAACTTAAGTCAGTGAGCAGCGTTGGTTTCCCTGTTTTGTGCTGTTTGACATAAAAAGGAGAAGCATGCAAATAGACTTTCTGAAGCAGATCTGAGTCTCTTAAAGTGTGGTTATTAGAAGAATACAGACGAGTTAGACTTCTCACTTGCAGAAACTGAAATAAATCTGGAAAAAGTCTTATAATACTAAGAATTGGTATTTAAAAAAAAAACCCTTTCAAAATCTGAGGGGAAAAAATCCCACAGAAAGTGCTTGCCTTTGTTCTCTTGAGTAAAGGATTGTCTCTGCAGAGGAAGGGGAACTCCACTGCTGACATCAACTGCTTTGTTTGATATAAATAGATGCATTTGCATCAGTTCAGACTTTTTACTCTTCTTAGATGAGACCAAAGAAGTGCGGCTCAATTGTGTTTTATCACTGTGTAGAGTTAGTTTGGATTTTGTGCTGGTGTTTTCATATCAATCAGAAATAGGCCTGAGAAAGATAAGGGACAAAGGGGCAAGTCACTTACTGCTACCTTGGATATTACCCACTGTTGTGTGATTGCACTCAACGTCTGGAAGTAAATATTCATGTGTATTCCATGAAAAATCTTCGTACAGGTGATTTTAAAAATACTTCATGCTAAAATATATACATTGCTTTCTCTTGGTGAAGTTCTCAACTGCAGTTACAGGCTTGAGGTTTTACTGTTCTTGCATTACCAGTTTGTTGTCCTCATTTATTTGTCATGCTAAGAACGAGTTAAAGCTCTGATCCAGCTGTAGTCATCCCCTCTGCTGCTTTCATTTTTAATTTATTTTGTTTATCTTTTCTGGGTACTTCTTTCTGTGTTGATTCTCCATGCAGCCTTATTTATTCTTGTGCTGACACAGTGGTGGTGTGATAAGGAAGGTGGGAATTAGGTGAGGAGATTAGGGAGATGCTTGACCTAGCCCTGCTTCTGGGGTGGGAGTGGTCTGGGCAGGCCTTCTTTCCAAATTCAGTGATAGACAAGCCAGAAACGCTGGTATGTTCTGTGAAGAAACCATCTCATGATACAAGGGTTTCAGCAGCATTACCTGCTAAAAGATCCCTCTCAGTATCATGCCTTAGGGTCTTTTAATGTGGCCTGTCCAGGGATCAGTGTCAGGATCTTGATAACTGATTGTATTCTGAGTAAAAATTTAAAATAAAAGTTACTTGAAAGAAAGGTTATTTCGGAATACCCTGGTTCACTTCCCAGTCCAGCCCATCTCCAGCACATCTGAAGGAGCAGCCCTACTTGATCACAAGGCTGGAATGATTGACAGACTATTCCTTAAACTTGCACTTTGACCAGATTACCTCTTATCCTATGACTGAAAAAGCCAATTTTAAAGTGACCCACACAATTCTGCTATTTTGCTGCTGTGCTATGCTACAGTTATTTTCACAGGATGCAGATTTCAGGATTACTGGTGAGATGGTATTCTGCCCTACATTCTGGTTTTGAGCTGTTTTGACTTATTTTTGTTCTAGAGTTGTGCCAGCTATATCCCTTGTTTTCTAGTGTAAACACTGAATAGAGTTTCATCCTGTTTGCTCCCTTTTTTTTAATATTGTGACTGTGATTGAAATCAAGTCGTCTTCTGTCCCAGTCTTTCTCTTTGAGCATCTTTTTATGAGTCTTGCCACTCTTCCAAATGTTCTTTTGTTTGTTTCCCAGTTAAGATTGATAATAAATATTATATTTCAAGCTTATGCATGATACTGCTGGAATCAGTGCTTGATATGAAATTTTAGGAACATGTCAGTTTTACTTTGATATTCTTCTAAATTAATCTGACTTTTGAAAATTAATGACTCCAAGCATTCCTTTTTCTTTAAATCAGGCTATCTGAAGTACTTTCTGGGTTTAAACTCACTGTTTACAGGCTTCTGACCACAGTGCCAACTACCATACCTAAAAAACTGGAATTTCATCTGAGATGGCAAGCTCTGCAACTGATACTAATTCTGTGTGGAAGATGGATATGTTAAAGAAGTAGGTTTAAAAAAGAAAATACTACTTAAACTTCAGAGGTGTTGCACTTTGCTGAGTAGGTTCAGAAATTTGTCTTTTCATGTTGTAAGAATCGCCTCTTCAGGTCTTAGGGCTTTTAATAAAATTAATGTTCTTCTGACCCAGATGATCTTTGCAACTTTTAGTGGGTTTCTAAGTAAAACAAGGACTGTGAATGTTAATCTGAAATCTCAGTAATAGGTATTGTCTGGATATGCATGTCATAACATGGGTTCCAAATGATGCCAGATGACTTATGCCCACTCTCTGCATAAAAATGAAGTTAAAGACTGTAACTTCATGCTAATGAGTTCTGTGATTATCTTTTCAGAGGCAATTACAAATAGTTCATTTGGCTTGTTTGTACACTGTGGATGTTTAATCTATCAGCTGAGCATCTGGAGAGTTGAATTTCTTCATGTAGCCACTCACAAGCAGTGGACTTTTTTTTAGGTATTATCTATTTTATCGGTAGATTTCTAATCTGTCCTTATTTGGATGTTTTCTTAAAAGCAAGTGTTGCAACTCTTGTGACACGTACATCATCTCTTTGTAAGACTTGGGTCTGTATAGAACTGTAATGGAGAATTTTGCCATTTACTGAAACCACTTGTGTGAGCAAATGAGCAAGTGGCTTTATTTTCCTGGTCTAAAATTCTAGTTGTTTCTGCAGATTACTGGTGGGAATCCTGTCATGCATGCTGATTACCTCAATTCCACTTTTGTTGTTTTCACCAACCTCTATTCATTGTAAGTCAGTAGAAGCAGAGTTGTCATTGGATATGACTTTAAAATTTATTAAGTCCTGTTTGTTTCTGCCTGCTTCCTGCTGGCTTAATGGCCAAAGTCACCTAATGAGCTTTGATAAGCACTGCCTGAGTTTCTTGACATTGAGGCTTGTCCAGATTCTTCTTTGCATATTCTGTGATCTTGTTCCTGCATTAAGGGACTTCTTGTTACTAAAATAAGCAAAGATGTAGTTGATGGTAAAGGAAAACCTCTGTCTGCCTTGACTTAGGTGCCTTGAAAAAGGCATGTGTCCTTTTTCAGTGTCATGGTGTAATTATAGAAATACTTGTTGTTTTCTGATCAAATGAATGGCAACATGAGACCAGTGGGTTTTATACCTCTTGCTATTTTATACATTTGTATGATTTTATACCTTACACATTTATATACAAATATGCTCCAAAGTTTTAAACTTAATTAAAAGTTAGGACTTTAAACTTATAGTTTCTAAACTTAATTACCTTTTAATAAGTTTTTTTTTTTTTTTTTAAGAAAACCAGGTGATTCAGCAAGGTTTTTCATAACAAAACCTGCCTTGCTAAAACTCTATGTAAATTAAACCTTGGCAAGAGGAACATTTTTGAAAGGCAAGAAGATCGCCTGAAAAGCTTATTTTTCCTTTCTAATATGTTGTGGTAATCTAAGGAGGAAAAGAACCTTTTCAAAAGCAGGGAACTGGCTTTAAAAATGTCAGTGTATTGAATAGAATGAGGGTTGGGTTTTTTTGCTCTTTTTTTTTACTATGCTGGTAAGGCTACTGTTCAAATTTTTTAAAGCTTAAAGACATTTTAAATATGCAAAACATGGTACTTTGGTTTCCCAGTTTGCATTCTGTTTGGAGTTAAGTAACCTAAGCTTTCAAGAAGCAGCTTTAATTCATAGTGAAAACTGCTATTCACCACCCCCAAATCTGGAAGTTGGGAGGGAGGGATCACGAATGGTCCTGGATGCAGGTGTGCTAAGTCTTCATGTGATCTTGGTGTGAATGCACACCTCTCCCTTTGTAACACATTCTGGAGCCTTGTTTTGTAACTGGGTAGGTTAGATATTTTCCTCAGATATTGGAATTAATAGTGCTTTGAGTGCTTTTTGCTCTCCTGGAGAGTGCTCCCCTGTTGAGCTACTGATATGCCCTGACTTGTGGAGTGGGTGTTTACATTTAGAGGTTTTGGCATCTGATTCCTTCATGCTATTTGTGTATGTACAGATGCTGTGAGAAGCTGAGACAGCTTTCACCTCTCATACATTTGAGGAGAAAACAGAGAAGTAGAGGTAAATGTTTTTACCAATGGAGGTAAAACTGTCTTGTAGTGCAGTGAGTATAGGGCTGCTCTTTGGTGCAGCGCAGCAGCAGTGGTTGAAGGGGTCTCTAAGTGGGGGAGATCCCAAAGACTGCTGGTTGAACCACTCTCCTCTGAGTTGGGACATCTCTGAAGCACAAATAAGAGCAAATCAATTACAGACCCATGCAGCTACCTCACAGGTCAGTATACCTTCCAAGGTGTGTAGCTGTGGGTATCGTGGAGTCATAAAATGACTTGTGTTGGAAGGGACCTTAGATATTATCTTGTTCAACTACCCTGTCGTGGGCAGGGATGCTTTCCATCAGACCAAAATGGTCAAGGCCCCATTCAGTCTGATCTTGTGAGGGATGGAACATCCACAACTTCTCTAGGCAACCTGTTCCAATGCCTCACCACCCTCACAGTAAAGAATTTCTTCCTAAAATCTAAGCCAAATCTCTCCTCTTTTAGTTTAAAACTATTTCCCCTTGTCCTATCCCTATCTGCCCATGTAAAAAGTTATTCTCCCTCTTTTTTTATAAGTACTATTTAAGCACTGGAAGGCTGCCTTAAGGTCTCCCAGGAGTCTTCTCTCTCTTTCAGGCTGAATGAACCAAATTCTCAGCCTGTCTTCATAGGAAAGGTGATCATCCCTCTCATCATCTTTGTGACCTTTCTCTGGACCCATTCTAACAAGTCCACATCATTATTGTGCTGAGGTCTCCATACCTGGTTGCAGCACTCCAGATGGGGTCTCACCAGGGCAGAGGAGAGGGGGAGAATTGCTTCCCTCCACCNAGGCTGAATGAACCAAATTCTCAGCCTGTCTTCATAGGAGAGGTGATCATCCCTCTCATCATCTTTGTGGCCTTTCTCTGGACCCATTCTAACAAGTCCACATCATTATTGTGCTGAGGTCTCCATACTTGGTTGCAGCACTCCAGATGGGGGTCTCACCAGGGCAGAGGAGAGGGGGAGAACTGCTTCCCTCCACCTGGTGGCCATGCTGCTTTTTTGATGCATTCCAGGAGGTAGTTTGCTGTCTGGGTTGTGAGCACACATCCAGGATAAACCTCAAGTCTGTCTCTGTTATGCTGCTCTCAGAGAGTTCCCCCAGACTGTATTCATGCCTGGGATTACTCCAAACCTTGGACTTGTTGAACTTAATGAGGTTCTTGTGAGCCAACTTCTCAAGTTTGTCCAGGTCCCTCAGGATGGTATCCTTTCCTTCTGCTGTGTCAAGTGCACTGCTTGGCTTCATGTCATCTGCAAACTTGCTGAGAGTTTATTTGATCTTACTGTTGTCATTGATGAAGATATAGAAGAACACCAGTCCCAAAACAGAGTCTTGATGGAGACCATCATTGGCCTCCCTGTGGACGTACAGGTTGTTGACCCCAATTTCCTGGCTGTGTCCATCCATCCAATTCCTTATCCACTGAATAATCTTTAAATCAGTGTCTCTCCAATTTGGAGATAATGATGTCATGTGGGACCCTATCAAGGGCCTTACAGAGTCTGGGTAGGTGACACCAGTTGGTCTTGGCACCCTTGTCAACTGTTTCAGTCACTCCATCAAGAAGGCCACCAGATTGGGCAGACATGCACATGAAGTCTTAGTGGTTGCTCTAGATGTTAGTACAAAAGGTATATGTAATTATAAAGGATCTTCCACCATCCACAGATGACGTCTCTGAGTCACTCAGAAAAAAGGTGTTGAAATCTCTGTTGGCTCATTGTAAATGTTTGCATTTACTTTTGTCTCTCCACTTCTTTCCTCCATCTCGTGTCAGTTGGATACTGGTGCCAAAGTTGAGTCTTGGGCCTGCATAATGCTGGCATCACATATTCATTGGTGAAGTGGCTGTGTGGGTCATGCAGCATCAGTGCACCAACAAAACAGAAAAACAAACACCTATTAATGTTTTATTAATGTTCCCCTGTGCACACTCCAGGCTTGCAGACCTCCATGCTTTTCATTTCCTTGGTCCCATTCAATAGAATTATTTGGGTTGGAAGAGACCTTTAAAGGCCATCTAGCCCAACATCCTCACAATGAGCTGAGACATCTTCAACTCAATCAGGTTGCTCAGAGCCCCATCCAACCTGACCTGGTACACTCGAGGGATAGGGCATCTACTACGGCTCTGGGCAGCCTGTTCCAATCTCTGGTTTTGAACGGTATTAACCTGGAATATTCTTATGTTCATATTCTGACTGGTAAATGGTAACTTTTCTTGTTACCTGTACTCTCTGGGAGAGAGTTGATTTGTTTTTTGTTTTGTTTAGGGTTTTTTTTTTGTATGATTTTTGCTTTTTGGGGTGTTTTTGTGGGTTTGTTGATTTGGTTTTTGGTGGGTTTTTTTTAATTTGAGTAGCTTAATTGGTGTTTTTATAATACAGGCGTGATAGTATTTATGTTGTTCTTGCTTTATTTTCTAATGAAACAGCACTAAGAACTAGATTTCAGAGGACATAATTTTCCCATGGGGTTATTGATGCTCTCAGGAATAAAGTACTGTGCTACCTCATGTTTTTTAAGATACTGCATTATTTGCATATTAAAATATAAAATGAGTATTGAGCTGGAGAAGTATGAAGGGAAGGAGAGGGAGTACTAAATTTAAAAACAAATATCGCATGCTACCAAACACTTTCTAAGAAAAGCATTACATTTTCATCTATTGATGTCTGGTTTGAAGTATTTGAACAGAAGCTTCTATTTTGGAGGGGGAGGTGTGTTTGCATGTATTTTTTCACTTTAACTTACCTTTGATGGGTGAATTCAAAGGCAAAACTCCAGTTGTGTTCCAGTTTCAGACCAGGAAAAAGCCTGAAGTTGTGCACCCTGCCAGGGACAGCTAGCTAGTATTGAAGTAGGATTTTGGATGATGAGCTGCTACAAAAACAGCATGAAGTGCTGGTAGGGACTAAACCATCATAGGACAAAGAGCCACTGTGAGGTTCATTGAAGTGGTCAGGACTGTGGGCTGTTCAGAGCATTGCATTTATCCAGACAAGTTTGTGGTACACTGGAGTTGCTTCCTGTGTTCCTGAGCAGATCTGTGTTCCAGTCACCACTGTGATGGACAGGAGTGTTCTCTGTGCAGAGGTTTCTGAAGGCTGGAAACACTTAGATGTTTTGGAAGGCACACTATGGACTAATCCTGGTATTGGTGTTGGACCTCTGTTGCTGGCTCCCTTAAGCAGCATCCCTCATTTGTTATGGAATTCCTGCACCTTACAGGCTGGTTTTGGGGAAGTTCTGTACTGGTGAGTTGCAGCCAGACTGCCTTGCTTATGAAATAATGGGGTTTTTTTTCTTTTTTTTTCTTTTTCTTTATTTTTTTTTTTACTTTTCAGCAGTATTCCATACACTGATTTACAAATATTTTATTAAACCTCTGTGTTTGTTCTTTGTGGGAAAGACTTTTGCTTCAAGCATAACTGGGGAAGATTGCCAAAATGTAGTTAACCTTCGTGTCAGTGCTCAGCTTCTAGAACTTCCCCAGATGGGCTTTTACACCTTACAGCTGTTAGGCAATTAACCCCAGAGCATCTTGCTGAAATAAGGTCTAGTGCCTGAAATATTTGGCCTTGTGATTGTCTTTCTACTATAGCTACTCCTAATTTATGAGTGAGGGTTTGGGATTGCAGTGAACTACATATCCACATTGCTTTAGAAGAGTTTAAAGTGTAAGGTCGTGGCCTCTGGCGGCTGCCAGCAAGTAAGAATGAGAAATAGGAACATGGAATTAACACATCGACATGTTTCCCAGGTATATTCTCCTTCATTAACAAATAAAGAAAACAGGAGGAATAAAAGAAGTTTTAAGCATTAATGAGCCCCTCTCAGGCAGTATTCAGCCAAAGCTACAGAGTAAATGGTCATATGAATGAGAGTGACCCACTTGGGGCTTTGGTTTTATTTTCTCCAGATGTCTATGCAACCTTGTCACTTTTTCCCCATTTTTTTTTTTCTAGTGAAATAATCATATCTGTTGGGAGCTAGTAGGTGGTGTTTCTCTGAAAACAGTACCTTTCAGATAGTTTCAGCCTTTACATTCTAGTATACTGTAACAACAGGTTTAACAAGATATTCTTCCTTTTGAGCATTGGTTCCAGCCCTTTAACTTTTTGGAGGCCCCTTTCTTCTGTTGAGGAAATGTTTTTTTTATGATGGTATGTCATGTGCTGTAGTGGAACTTAGATTGCCCAGGGGCTATGTTGAGACTGCCAAGTTTGTGGAACTACTCATCTTGACTTTGCAGGGCTGTTTTCCCTAGGGGAAAATGCAATCATCAGGTTTATTGTATAGTGACAGATGTTTAATTTGTAAATGTCACGGCAACTTCAAGAGCTCATGTTTGGCATATAATGCTTCAAATACTGGTTTTACGTGAGAAGACAGCTAAGATGTATGGCTGGAGTTGCTGCAGTTCTGCTTCCTTTTCTTTTTGAGTTATCTTGGAGAAAATGGCCCTTAACTCTTGGCTAATACCCTGTTACAGTTGAGGTGTGTGTGATGCCTTTTCTTGTCATGATGTGAGTTATGTAAAAATCGTGCTCATTTAAGGTCTGTCACATTCAAATGTAGTCTGATAGCTCCTTCATTGTCATTGTCTTTGCATGTTGCTCGCTGGGACAGCTGCATCTCTGGTCATCCAAAAATACTGTGCTACTGCAGTCACAAGGATGTTGTGTTGGGTTGTGCAGAATGTTACTCCATTCAACAGATTGGTGCTGTGTGCTCTGCTACTGGGCCAAACTCTGCTGAATTTACTGAAATGCACTCTGGTGTGGAGTAAAGTTCACTAAGGTGACAGGTAGCAGGTGACAATAGGCTTAAATATGACTTCTGACTGCTGTTAATAAATGTTCTTCTTCCTGAGACATCTTAGGACCTTACCCCAACCTACCCTAAAAATGGGTATGGAATGTTACTTACTTGTTTGTGAAATAAATTTGTCTGACAGTTGTGTAGTGGTTAAATTTAACTGAGCTGCTTAAATATCTAGTTGTAACTCAGTGCCTGCAGCAGGAATATATATACTAAGGTCTCAGGTTTCTTGGTTGACTTTGACTCCCAAGATTGTCAGGAAAGTCTTTTTTCTCCAGCCCCGTGCCAGAAAAGAAGTCCTGAGTCGTTGTCTCTGTTGTTCAAGGTTGTTTATTCTTTTCTTATCTAGTACATTCTTTTCTGCCCTGCAAGGTCCATGCAGCAGCTCAGGGTGCCAGAAGTGACCTCCTCCAAGGGCGGTGTTAACTCTTTATACTATACTATGTGTTCTATGTGTTCTACTATATAACTATAGTTATACTATACTATACTAATGTGTTCTATGTTTACAATTAACTACCAATACTTATTACCTATGATAGACAGTGCTTTTTACTTTAAACCAATCCAAAAGTGCCACCATCACAGCAGAAGATGGAGGACAAGAAGAAGAAGGAGGACAAGGACACACCCAGATTCCTCCATGTTGTCCTCTTGACCCCCATTCTGAAAACCCTGAAATTCTACTTTTCACCCTGTGATAAGTTACCTGTCATTCTCATTATACTCTTGTGGCTTGCAAATCCTCACAAGGTTGGCAGTTTGTCCCATGGACTGAAATCAAAGGCACTGGTACTTTTGACTCAGTGCCAAGGTTCTTGGACCCCTTGCCAGGGTCTCGGACCACCCAGAGCATCCAGAGGAATGTCCTGGGTTCTGACACCAAGGCTTCTTGTCCAAGTCATGCACAGTCTGCACAATATCTGGTGTTAGTATATCTCTACATATCCATATGCTTCTACTGGTCTGTATAAACTGAATTTTAGACCCCCTACTGTCTGTGTACTGTATGATTCTCCAGAGTCAAATGTTCTGCCTGTAGTACTTGAAGCAACTGCATTTAAATATTGATTTTACAAAATGTGATTCATACTGTGGGAATGTTCAGTAGGGAGAGCTGCAGCCGAAGCAACGGTGTCCAGTTGTGACGTGATTCACTGTAAAATTCTGGATTGTGATTCTGCATTGCTTGTCACATGACCATAATAGCCTGAGAGTTGCTAAAAAAATGACTAATACCTGCATTTGAGGCGAAGGAAGGAAGAGAAAATGTGAGCAAACCTGTAATTCTCCCAAGTGCCACAGTTAGCATATCTGATACATTAATGCAAATACTTCTGTTGTCTCACCACAGATAAATTCTGAGGAGCGTGTTGATACAGCCGATCAGGAGACAGTCTCCTGGGATCGCACTATTCCTGAAGACATAAAGCAAAAAATACAGCCTAAAGAGGTGCCAGCAGAAAGTGTCACTGTCTGGATCGATCCGTTAGATGCTACACAAGAATACACAGGTAGCTGATTCTTGCTGGTGTGTGTAAATCATGTGTGTAATACTGATGTTTGCGCTTTACACTGGAGACAAGATAGTAAGTCTTTGAAAGGATGTCTCTTGTAAAAGTGTCTTATGTCAAAGCTAATGTGATTTAATTGAACAAATTGCATAGTGAAATCTCTGTAGTTCTCAAATTACAGCATTTACTTTTATAGATTCCAGCTCTGAAATTACTTTGGTATCCTTGCAACTAAGTCATTGTTATAATAAATGGTAACTATCAATTATGGATTGTACTGGAATTACATATTTCTTTATTTCAGTCATTTCTGTGGCAACTCTAAGTATCTTAGATTTTTGGTTATGTTTATTTAAAGGGAATACTAAGTAAAATCCTATTTAACTTGATATAAGAATTTTTTGTTGTAATTTTTCAAAAAAGCATGCATAATTCAATCTTCCCCCTTTTCAAACATTTTAGGACTTCTTGCTGAGAAGTTCTAAGAAATAACTAGAAAAATGGGATTTTTTTGTGTGTGTGATTATGTAATTGATACAATTATCCTTTCCAGTGGATGTTCTTTGGTTTTTGAATTACCTTTTTTGAACCAAAAGAGGATAGGAGGTGAGGCAGAGAAGGGAGAATGCAGGGGCACAGATTTCCATGAAAACATGTGTTGCATAAGACACAGCTGTTAGCATTAGATCTGGTGGGAGTATAGGCTGCATCTACTGAACAGAAAAAATTGCTGAAAAGGTGATAAGTCTTTTGAAATCTGAAAGGTTATTTGAAGATACATCAAAGTTACATAACTGCAAGAGGCAGAATGTAAAATGGGCTTCAGATAATAACCTAGGTAATCTCCTGTCTGTTTTCCTTTTGTGTACTTGGCATCTGATCGTAAACTTGCTCTTTCTTGTTTTGCCCACAGAGGATCTTCGACAGTATGTCACAACAATGGTTTGTGTGGCTGTGAATGGTAAACCAGTGATAGGTGTGATACACAAGCCCTTCTCATCATACACAGGTACCTTCATACCTTCATGTGTTTCCATCATAGTCAGTCATAGTATTAATTACAGTTTGATGTTTGAGAGAACATCTGTAGGCATAAATGAGAAAATAATACCAGCAGCAAAAGGGCACTGCAGCAGACCACACAATTAGAGCTGTAGATGTGTTCTTTGCTATAAAACCAGAGAAGGATGCTGCCCTTGTTTAAAGCAAAAATGATGCATTTAGAACAAACTAACAGAAAATATTTTTAAGACCTAAGATCCCTTCAAAAGTGTTCATAGCAAACAAAAAAGAAAAAAAGTTGAACCTAAAAATACTGACCAGTTCCAGGTGTGCTTTTAGTCTTAAGCAAAAAAGAGTACTTTGCTCATTTAGTTGAGTAGCTTGGGTCTGTGATAATATACTCAGGAGCTGCTGTTTATTATTATCTTTTTTGTTTATTAAAAAGATTGAATAAAGATGTTAATGGCAACAGTTTGTATGTAACAAGCAAGGCTGTCTAGCATAGCCTTATTGATTATCTGACATGCTTTTAATGCCACAGCTGTGAAGTAATTAATTCTTTATTATTAATGCTGTATCAGTGAGCATTGCTGCAAGTTTGGCAGTTTGCATGCACTTCTGAAAGCTTCGGAGTAGTTTAAGTATTCATGTCTTACTGTGCATTTAAAACAGGAATGTCTGTTTAAATTTTCCCTTAGGCAATACTGACCTCTAGAGTTCTGAACTTTTGAAGTAGCTCTGGCACAAAAACTAAGTCTGAATAAATGTATTTTGTATTTGTATTTGGTTTTTTGGCCCACTGAACACTCAACATTTTGCGCTAAATATTTTGCTGTCTATAAATATACATTTAATTACCACTCGTTTAAGTATGTGCTATATTCCAATATGCTTCAAGAATCTTGGAGATTTTGGAACGTGTTTTTTTAGTTATGAGTACCTATCTGAAGAAATGGGGTTTTAGCGTTGTAATGTTGAGACTTTATCTCCTTTGGTAATAGTGAAGTGTGCAATGTTCAGACATGGAATCAGATGAGATGCAATGAATTCTGTCATTCTGTGTGACAAGTATTCATTTTCCAAGCTGGAAATACTGATATGTTTTGAGTCAGATTGTTCCTAATACTAGCACACAAATACAGAGCAATAAAGGACAGTCTGCATTATTATTACACAGAGCTCACTCTGTTGCCAAACAATCTGGCTCTCTACTGAGCTGAAATTGCTGGGTAGTTTACTAAGTAAATGTCGGATTAATGGTTAGGGAATGCCACCTACCAAGCTTGGCTTTGAACTTCATGATGAAATAAGTGGGAAGCTGTGGATTCTAAATTCAGTTCTCTGAAACACAACATCAAATATTTTTCTTTGTAGCACTATAATCCTGTGCTGTTTCCTTCTTCAGTGTTACTATCCTTCTGAACAAAATTACTCCATAGCATTTTTGGTATCTGCTTTAAAGGGTAGTGGGGCTTTTTGTTCTTACATAAAAATATTGTCTGAGGAAATATTGGATGTATTTCTGACTAGAAGCCATTCTTTTAACTTTGGTGGCTTTCCAATTGCAAATACTAAATATCAACTACTTGGGATTTTTCCCTCTTACTCTGTTTTTTGGAACTGTAACGCAAGAACAGTCAGGCTTGGGATAATGCCATATGCACCAATGTGTGTGTGGCCTCTTTCTCTTCCTTTGTGTGCCCATGTGGGTGTGCACCCCAACCTCTGTCAGGCCGAACTTTCTCTTTTACTGTAGTGAGACTTATTAAATCAGAGGTATCAATTACATATTGTTAAATAAGTACCTCACATTTAAGAGAGATTGTCTTTTTAAATCTTAGCAGAATTTTTGTTTCTCTTGTAGCTTGGGCAATGGTGGATGGAGGGTCAAACGTAAAAGCTCGTTCCTCCTACAACGAGAAGACTCCAAGGATCATTGTGTCCCGTTCCCATGCAGGAAAAGTTGAGCAGGTTGCACGGCAGACATTTGGAAATAAAACTGTGATAATCCCCGCTGGTGGAGCAGGTTGGGTCCTTTAAGCATCCTAACCATTTTGCTTCTTCTGAATGTTTTAATGGTGTAGCTGTTACTAGACGAAAGGATGTACTGTGGTGTCTTCTCTTTCTTCCTCTTGCCTTTTCATCTTCACATCACTGAAAGCAAACACCTGACAATAGGGACAAAGTTCATCCTGTATTTAGGAACCACATGCAAACCTGGTTCAGACTTCAGGCTGTTCACAAGTCAGTCAGTATCTTAGTGAATCTAAGCCTGGGTCAGCAATGTTGTTGTGGTCCTTTCATTGAAACACACTGATGGATGTTCATGGAAGGCACTGATGCCTCAGTGGGAGAAAAAAAAGGTTGTGTGACCACAGGCACAATCATGGAAGAGAATCTGTTGGTTGTTAGCTAGCTATTGGTATGGTTGATTTAAAAAAATATTAAGAAAAAGGCCATTAAAGTTTGATACTCTTTATTGCATTTATGTCAAAAGAGAAAATTAGTATCACTAAAGTCCATTTTTCTCTGCCTCATTCTCAATTTAAAGAAGTTTTAGAATACTTTTTACTTATGTGATGTCCTTGTGCATTTTACTGACAGAACATAAATGGGAGGCACTAGTGAGAACAAGAGCAGTTTTAAAGTCTCAGAAAAGCCATGCAAATTTTTATTTTTACAGAAATGTATCTTTCTGTGTCTCTAATGCAAAGAGCCAGAGCTCCCTTACAGATTGTTTAGTCAAGAAGGTCTTGCATTACTTCTTGATAATGACTCCAAATGACAAAGAAGGTGAAAGTGTAACTGATTATAGCAGGTCTTGTGTAGAGCTTGACTCTGTTTAAGAAGATGAAGAAATGAACAGATAAATGAAACAAGAATATTGGTTGAAGAATTGAAAAATTGAAAAAATTCCATTAAAAATGAATACTGTTTTGAGCAATTACTTTGTACTTCATAATGAATAATAAAGGAGGATGCCCTAGGCTGATTTGCTTTATTAAAGAGTGGTGTATACATCTTCCTTCTATTGTAATAAAAAGCCAGGGCAAGAAAGATAGACTTGAGCATGATACAGGGGTTGAGAAATAAATTAATAAACACGAGAGCAGAACTATATTTGAGTTTCTGTTCTTGTTCTTTTAATGTGTTTTGACAGGAAAGCTTAACTTACTTTTTTTTTTTACCTCTGCCCATTTCTTCTAGGTTATAAAGTGTTGGCCCTCCTTGATGTGCCTGAAAAGAACCAAGAAGAAGCTGATGTGTATATCCATGTCACCTACATTAAGAAGTGGGACATATGTGCTGGAAATGCAGTGTTGAGAGCTTTGGGTGGCCATATGACTACCCTGACTGGTGAAGAAATTAGTTACACTGGCTCAGATGGCAATGAAGGAGGACTTATAGCCAGTATCAACATGAACCATAAAGCACTAATTGAAAAACTGCCAGATCTGGAAAAAACGTCACACAAATAAGCACGACTGATGGAGAAGTGCAAGTTGTGCTTTTGTAGCCTCCAGATGCTCTGTCTGAAGAAGCAGGTGTGAAAATGTGCTGGAAAAGATGCACAGCAAAGCAAAGCAGTTTGGTGTGGGTTTGGGGACTATATCTTGCATTGGGTTTTGTCAGTGGTGGTATTTAAAAAGAATAAAATAATAATAATCAGAAGTAGGAAGGGGACCGATGGTCTCACACTCCATATTTTATTTTTTTCAGACTGTTTTCATGCAGTTCTTATACTCAAGGTGCATTTACCATATATATTGGTGAACATAGGTGAACTAAAGAAAAATCCAATTTTTTTTTAGTCAAATAATCTAAATATTTCTCACAGATTTCTTGAAACCTTTTACATCTTACTGTATTTTTAGTGATTCCATAATAAATTATGTAGGGAAAAAAGCTTGATTTGTATAGGCATCTGAAAACTGTAAACAATTTATCAGCAATCATGACCTCATATTTTTGTATCCCCTGAATAGAAAGCACAAGAAGGTTGATTCAAATCTATATGCAGCAACAGTTTATCTTTGACAGTGTGGCACTCTGCTTTTTAAGAGAAAAAAAGAGAAATGTTCTGTACTATTTTGACTTCTTTCCTGAAGATGTAAACCAGTTCTAGTTCAGGTGGGTTGTGACTATCAGTGTTTTATTAATCAGTGTAGTTATTTCCTTATACCTTTTTAAAAGAAGGCAGCATTTCCTTGTATAGTTTTTAGTAGTTACTTCTTGTCCTTTATTTCTGCAAACAGTGTTGAAGATGCATGCTAGTTTTTTCTCTAATGTAGGGCTTGTTCATCACGTGGTGTTTGTGCCTATAGAAGCAACTTCTTCCATCAGTACCTGTTATTTTGTTTGTTTGGGTTTTCTTTCCATTGGACAGAGTCATAGGGAATGAGTTTTACAGAAATAGTGGGTTGACTGGTTATTTCCATTTCCAACACAAGATATAAACCAGCACTTTTTCTACAACTCCAGGAATAGCTTTGTCTTTTTAGCTTGCAGCAGACTCTTTCCTGCAGAAAGCTCTTCAGCTATTCCAAACAGCTTCTGCTTATTTGATTTGTGATAATTTACAGAGGGAGGAGAGACCATTTGAACTTGAATCCGCTTAAGCAAGTTTGAAGAACATGTGGCACTTGAAGTACAGCTGGGTCTGCAAAACTGTACTGAGAAATGTTCTTTGCAATCCAGTACATACAGAAGAAGAAGAAGATATCAAGTGACATTGTTGTACCTCTAAAATATGTGGACTTCTATCTCCAGACCTGTACCCATCTGCATTTTTGTTCTCTGCATCCACCTGTAAGGTTTCAGAATGTTAAAATGTATGTGTTATTAGAATTATCAGAAAGTAAGCTGCCTATCTCTTGTCAAGAAATGCTAAAATTCCTAGTTAATATAGGTGGTTTCTGCTCAAAGTTTGTTCAGGATTGGCTTAGGCTGCTTGATCCAAAGCCATATTTCTTTGATTTTAACTTTTCATATTGTTAATGAGAACTGCTGTTCTGATTAAAAAGAGGTTTTTCTCCTTAGGTCAGTAGTGGAGAATGTTTAGATACTGCTTTCAGCTTCTAGCTGCAGTTCACATTTCCAAAAGACCTCCTGGATGTTGCACACCTACACATACAAACTTTTATTTCTTAAACTTACAGGCAAAGGAGACTGAAGCTTAGTTCTACAAGCCTTTTGGTACAGGTAGTTGTTTGGAGAACTTCTCTTCCAACACAGACACTATTGCTGCTCTTTGAAAATAATTTTTACACATGTAGATAATAAAGCAATTTTACTTTCAGTTCTTAAATTTAAGAAACTGCTATATGCTGTGATAAATAAGTGATCATGCCCTTTTTAAAAAGGATCTGTTCTATTTCAAAAAGTTGTTGAGCTTCCAAACTTCATTGAAGAATAAATAAAAGTATTTATCAAGGGTTTTAACATTTTACAAGAAGATTGCAGCTTTTTAAGGCTGATTTAAATGTCTTAAATCCTCATTTAATAAAGAAAAGCTGTATGTTTCTTTGTTAAAGAACATGGATTAAAATTTAAATATGAGAAATAGCCATAGTTAGCCTAATATAAAACCTGATTGTGTCACAGAGATTGAATGCACAATATTTAAGTAGGCAATTAAGATAAAATCTGGCAAGTTGGGGTTTTAGAATCAGCTTGAAATCCTATGTAAACATACTTGCTAAAAATGGGACTGGTTTTATTTTGGGGAATGCTTCTATCGCTTTCTTGCATAACCTGTGATCAGACTTCCTATGTGGGAAATGAAAAGTGTTATGTAATGTACAAGGGCTTACTTGTATCTTAGTTGAAGGCATAGACCAGTGAACAAAAGTATGTGCCTAAGTTATTTTTACTAAGGAAAACAAAGTACCTTAGGAGAGGCCCTTCTTTCCTTCCCCCCACATGCTGGCTAAAATGCCTAGCCTTCCATTAGGAAGACTTGTGCTTGTTTAGACACATTAATATCCTGAATTGCTTTGTTGCAGTGGATCACAGTGTTCAGTACCTTTCACAGGGAGCTATTACTGGCCTAATCTCACTCCTGGTGAAATTGAAGAAGAGGTGAAAGTGTGTTTCCCTACAAGTTAATTACTTGTAGTAGGGCCTGAGCTCATAGGGCTTTCCCACAGTTGAAGGCTAAGGCAGTGCTTGTGGTCTCCCAGTGAATTTTCAAGAGCAGCTGCTTTGGTGTGAGAATAGGTGAGCAGCTGGTGAATATCAGTTTCAGATGTCATTTTGCAATAAATGTAACTCTTATGCAGACCGGCAAGTATTCACAAGTACTTGCTTAGTGCACACATCCCAGTGCACTTTGTGTAGTGTTACACTCAGTGTGTCATTTCTTTAACTGTGTTTATGCTCCATAATGAAAATTTCTGCTTAAATTCCAAATATTTGTTTGGTCTCATCAGAGTGGCTGTGACTTAACCTAATGCAGGTAGGAAATCATACCATACCCACATCTCACTGCTGGGCTTACAACAGAGTTCTTTACATCTTATCCTTTTCCACGTGAAGCTGTCACACACAATTTTTAGGGATGCTACTTAAAACAATTGCATGTTGTAGATGGGTCCTACAAAAGTATATATTTTTTAAAAATCTTAATTTAAAAAAAGATCATGATAACATTCTAGTTTCAAACAAGGGAAGTAAGAGGATGTATTATTTTAGCATTGATTTTCCAATGGTGGATATTTTGAGTGGCTGTTATGATTAAGGTGGTTGCAAGTGAAATTATTCTAAAGCTGTATGTATTTTCTCTTTTTCATTCTTCTAAAAAGAGTGTATGGTAGCATAGATAATACCTGGTACTGTACCAAGAATCTTAGCTTTCATTCCTTGAATGAATGTTTTCTAAATAAATGGACACAGAAATAAATGGGTTGAATATTGCATTTAACTGGTTTTGAGATTAACCTGTTTGCCAGACTTTTACAGATGGATTTATGAGTTGTTTGTTCTGATCTACAGTGCACATAGTGATAATGAAAATACTTAGTAGATATGGCATACTTGGATAGTGAGTTAACCATATAGGTGAAGCTGCAAAGTCATCCTGTGATATTGTTCCATACATTTGCTTCATGACTGTTACAGGGGACAGATTTTCTTATTGGTCTCAAGTGTGATAAAAGTTTTGATTTTTTTTTTTTTAAACTGGCCAATGGCTGGAGACCAGAGACGGGGAGGGGAGTCAGTACTGGGGTTGACGTCTGCTTTTTTTGTTTATAAATGAGTGTATTCAAATGTCCTTGTAGCATCTTGTTATTTGTTTGGGTTGTACAACAACTAGTAGTGCAGTATTGTATACATCCTGATTTACTGTCTAAAACAAGGAGTCCACATCTCCCAAGAATTGTGCAGTGAGAAGTGAGAAAGTGTCATTCTCGGCCTCCGCTGTATTATGCCAGCAGAGAATGGCTGCTTCATTGTCTCCTGGATGTTATTCCAGTATCAGTTTCTCTCACAGAAAACTGCTTTTCTAGGCTACTGTCTCCTAGCCTCTTGTACATGCCCAACCTCTTTGTACATCTGTTTTGTGAATTAAACTAGAGCTGTGGAAAGGAGTAGATGGCTGTGCTGAAAAAGTTGCAACAGAGAACAATTATTTTTGTTTCTCTATTTTTAAATTACATTGATTGTTTCATGTCTCTTGTCTTTCAAGGGTTAGATAATGATACAGATAAGATTCAATGGACTACAAAAGCCTGTGGGATTTTAAGCCCAAGCAGGAGGAGGGCAGGAAGGACTGCCTCTAACCAAGGCTAAGCTGAATGGATGGTTTTCAGTCAGGCATCTCATGCTGAGCCCTTCTTTAGTGGTTTAGGCCCTTTCACACGAACAATTACAGACTTGACTTTGGCAAAACATCACTGATAGTCTTGTCTTCTAATCTGCTGTCCTCAGTGATAAAACTACACTATATTTGCTTCACTGTAATGTAAGTCACTGGAACAAGATTGTGGTAACTCTGAGGACTCAATTGCTTGACTTGTGAACCACAACTTTTTAGTGGCAGTTTTTGCAATGATGTCCTAGTATTTGCTGCGAGTGTCTTCCCCCCACACGAGCAGGTCATGCATCCACAATTCATATTGAGAAGCTGTTGAAGCCTTGTATGTTATGGTTTTCAGGTGCCACAGCAGCTCTTCCAGCTCTTTGTGAGAAGTGCTCATCCGGTTTCCTTCTGAGGCTCTCTCTGGAGCCAGTAGATAGTGACCACTTTTCCCTCTTTGTTCTTCCTCTCTGTTTCCTTCTGATCCTTGATCCTTTCTTAGTCAATGTGGACAAGAAAAATGAGAGATCAAAGGTGAAGAGAGTCCCAAGGTGAGAGAAACCCAGCAGTCAACTATCCAAATTATCCTGAAGCTGGTAATGTTTGGGACCAAGGTCTAAGGTTCTTCTGATTCTACCAGAAGGGCAATAGTTGCCAACAAAATAATGGGAACGTGAAGCAGTTCATGCAATTAGGGGTACTGAACATACAGAAAATATGCAGATGGACTAAGGAGAACTTAAACACCCAAAAAGAAGGAGAAAATGGTTTTTCAGTATAATGTTCCAAGCATCTAGCATTTCTGACCTCCTTGGGTACAGAGCTTCGTTGCTTATGAAAGAGGCTGCATTGGCCCTCTGTGAAAGGCCTGATTTTGTTGAACTCAGTAGCAGTATTCCCACTCAATGTGAGCAGCACCAAGCCAGATAAAATAGGAACAGTAAATTAAGCTAAATTCTGAAAAGCTCAACCTCTGTCAATAGAGCAAACAACCTGGGCTGTGTTAAAGTTGCCTCTTAACAGCCTTAGTCTACATTTGGAAATTATCCCAGTGTCTGAGGTTCTAAGTCTTTCAGGTTATTTTATGATCAACAGCTGATAGAGCCCACTTTCAGGTAACGTTGTTTTCTACTCTAATTGTTCCTTATTTGCAATTCACATTTCATTTTTTCTCTCCAAAGGATAAACAACACTCCAGCTTTTTTACTGTTGTCCCACCAAATTGTATTAGCATTTTCCAGTTGTGTGCCAAATTGAAATAACAATTCTAAAAATAAATCCTCTGAAAATACTGGTCTGTGAGGGTATTTTTCTACATTTTGTCTTTCTAGGGGGTATTTATTGTTTCTTTGTGTTCCAGATATTTTTTTTCCCAAGTAATGCATGTCACATTGCTTCAGTTATGCTATATCCATCATGTATGTGACACTTCCTGCCTGAGAAGTTACTGATTAGTCCAGCCAAGTTTGTGATAAATATAATTCAAGATCTCCACTGGTTTTTTTTTCATACCTGTGTTGCTGTGAAGGCTGGTCAGTTTGTGAAAGTGAGTGCTTAGAAATCCCCCAGGTAGTATTGCTCTTTGGAGCTGAAGAAGTTTTCCTTCCAATATCATTTCCACATCTCTTCCTCATTACGTTATGCCATTCTGCTTGAGTCTCTTGTTTCCATGAGAACAGTAGTAGCAGAGTAGTAACTGTACCATTATTAGCCCTTATTTTTTTAATGTCCTACTTTTCATAAGTGAAACCATGGAGCAAGTTGAAAGATCCTTTAATGTCCCACATCAATATGCGGGCATTTTGGGCAGTTCTTAGATGCAACTTCAAATATGTTTCTTCTCGCCCTTACCAATGTATGCAAGACTGGATGTACAATGAAATTGTCTGTCATCCTGGACTTAGGCAACACATGGCACAGAGTTGTACACAGATGTTTTGAAAACCCTGGATCATGTGTGATCTAACAAGATAAGGAATTTGGAATCTGTTGCAATGCTCCAAAATGCATCTTCAGAGAAGATGAAACTCAGAGGAGGAGTTTCTGTGCATGTGGGACTGGCTTGTTGTAGGCAGTTGTATGCTGTGGGAAGGAAGCCTGAAGGGCCCAGACAGGGGTGGATTTGTGCTCTATGCTGTCAGCTATTTACATGAGGTTCTCAAATGTGCCTTTCTCACACCTGATCTGTCATGTCCTGCCCCAGGGCCAGCATTTTGCCAGTTTCATTGTTTGGAGCAGTGTGAAAGGTAACGTGTAACACTGTACAAAAACTATACAGCCCATGGTGGCATCCTGCTTCTCAACAACATAAACCAAATTCATGTCTCCTGTTTGTCTGTTGGCTCAGCTTCTTGCATATATTGTGTTCCACAACTTCTTGTTTTTATTCTTTTCAGACAATCATGCTGAAATCGTCCCTATTCAATTAGTAAATGTAAGCTAAGCTTGTTAGAAATGCAGTAAGTTTAGTTTGTGCTGTGCATGCCTGAGAGCCACTTGTATGTTTCTTTTTTTGTGCAGTAGTAAGACTGTCCTGAGTAGACTTCTCATCTCTTGGTACATGGGCATCCTGCACACTAAGTATATCCTGCACACAGAATGTTTTGAGCTGGAAGCAACCCACAAAGAGTTCCAGCTCTTAAGTGAATGGCCCATACAGGGATCAAACCCACAAGCTTGGCATCATTTGCAAAACTGCTCTAACCAACTGAGCTTGAAGGCTTTTCAGTCACTAAAAGCCCTCTAACAAGTATCAGTTCATTCACACTGCTGCAGTAATTAAACTATTTTCCAGGATAATACTGCATAACACTGTTTTAGCTTGGTCTGGGCCCTAACTCAGTTGCTTAATGGTGTTCTAGGAGCCTTCAGTCAAAGACAATTTCTGATCCCCAGGCAAAGGGCTGAAGATCCGCTGCAGAATATGGAAGTTTGACCTGGCACCAGCAGAAGCAAAGATTGTACAGTCAGGTGGCTGGGGAGGGGCTGTGGGAATGAATTGCAATCAAAATGGAGTGGGTGCCTATCATCTCTGCTGTAGGCCTAGTCCTGGTGACCCTTTACTTGTCATACATATTAAGTAAAATGACTCAAAATTACAGGAATTCTTCCAAATTAAGTGCTGTGATCTAAATGAAAAGCATAACAAACATTGTATTGATAGGTAATAATTCTGTAAGGGTATGCACAGAGCTGAAGCTAGACGGGTTTGGCTTTTGCATTTGAAAACAGCTCATTTTTCTTCCAAAGGGATGTGTTCATTATAGAATTAAGGATATGTCAAGTTTGCAGTCCTCTCATCTGAACTCCACCTGGGCTGAGTGTATATGTTCTTTTTGTATTTGCAGAGGGCCAATAACAACAACACTCTATTTCTGCAAGGGGATAGTGTTCAACTAAAATAAATAAAAGGTATAAAATAGATATAAAAACTGTACTACGGGAAAGGCTAGTGCTTTAACCTGCTTCCCATAATACTCTGAAATCTTAATACCTGAACCTGTTGGAAATATTTTTATCAGCAGTAAAGATTTTAGTTTATCTTAGCAAAAGTAAAGTATTTCTTGCATACAACATTTTCTATTGGAACTGAACTGAAGTAACCCAGATCTCTCTTTGCTATTCTGATAAGATACCAATCTTCCCTTACAAAAATAGTTTTATGCCGGTGTAACAATGGCTTTTGGAACCTAAATTGCACTCTATCTTTATAGATTTAGACTAAGAACACGACATATGGCAGAAAAGCTTTTAATGTTGATACAGTGATCTATAAAGGGCTTAGAACAGAGGGGAACAGAGGCCAGTAGAGGGCTCTGTCTTCTCATTAATCCCCTGAAGAGCCAAAAAAAGATCCTGGTTACTATGAACTTACATGCCTGTTTCATTTATTACTGAGTCACCTTTTTTTTTTTCCCCCTTCACTTGTAACATCTTCAGTTAAGCGGGCACAATTGATCAATTGATGCAATTTGATCTTCCTTCAAGATAACAAAGAACTGGTTTCTTTTTGGCCTTTCTTAAACATGACAGCAATTGTACCTATCCTTATCCAGAAATGTTTCATCTTGAAGCAATTCATCACACATTTCCAGGCTCTTTCAGGCCACTGTGCTTGCAAGAACAGTGGCCACACTAATATTTTATCAGCTTCTTGCTACTGAACTTGTTTGGAGTTTCTTTTTCTTATCTCTTGTCACTGACATTTGTTGTCCTTTGTGTTCACTTCTCAGAATGGCCCATACAAGTAATTTTCTCTTCCAGCCTTTTGCTGGAAGCTGGCTGTGCTATCATCCACAAGCACCTTCCAGGACTGTGTTAAAAATGTGATATTACATCTTTCTTTGCATTACCTTCGATTTGTACTACGTGGACTTCTAGTGACTGTCACCTCCAGGCCTGTGGAACAGAGAAACAAAAAATGCCCCAGCTAAAGCAGGAGTGCATTGTTCTCCACAGACTCTCATTCAGTCAAATCTGAGGCAAGAGGAGAGAGAGGAGCAGTTCTGAAGAACATCCATTTGCTACATCCCAAGCTTCATTCTCCTGCAGGGATAGTTGCTCCCCTAGTGAAAGCCAACGTAAATGTGTCCTTGTCTACCAGAGGGCTGGTACAGATACCAGAAAGCCTAACAACAGCAAAAAGAAGGGCTGGGGAAAGCTAGGCATTTTAATTTTAAACAGAGAGCTAATTTGGGAGTTGTCATTTATGTGTGCAAGTAATTCCTTCTGTTGATTATATATAGCTGCATATTTAAGTATGACAATTAACATGTGAAAATGAAGTTCCTTAGCTACTTTGGGAGATGAAAGAGAATTTGTGTTAACAAAAAAACCCCAAACAAAGAAAGAAAAAAAAAAGAGAAAGCTGTCCACACTGCTTTGAAATGCTTTGAATCACTGAGTCTTTCTTGGTCTGTGTTCATCATAGGCTCTTTCTGCAGTGCAGTCTCTCTGCATCAGGACTTGGCTGAGCTTTGCTGGGGGGTGGGCTGAGGGTGGTGGTTCATTGTCCTACACATTGACTGGGGTCAGCAGAAGCAAGACCATCTGCACACTTGCTGAGGGTGCACTCAACCCCACTGTGCCACTGATGCAGGTATTGAACAGCAATAGTCTGTGTGGGCCCCTGAGGGACATCGCTCATCACTGAGCTCCATCTGGACTCAGCTCTCTGGATGGCACCATCCAGCCAATTCCACTGAACACTCCAACTATCAACTCCATACTTCTAAAACTTAGGGAGAAAGATGATGCAGGGATCATGTCAAAGGTCACTCAAATCAAATATTTAGTCTGAAAATTTCATATCAAAATGAGATGAAAAATCATGATGATGATGTACTGACAGCCAAGAAGAAAACATCCATCACTGGTATTTAATAAAACTTACTTTTAAGCCAAAGCAGAAAAATTGCATGGATGAATTACTTAGGTTTTGGTTTGATTTGTGTTTTTTACTCTTGTTTGTAGGTGTTTTTTACTTGAACTAACATCCATTAAGACCAAAATTTATTAAAAATACAAAGTACTTTAATGCTCTGTTTCCTCCTTGTAACCCTAAGCAGAAATGGATATTTATGCAGGTGACAGTAGTTTAGACCCAGGAGTGTTTCATGTCTTAAAGACTCTCTGAAGCATTTTATGATGGGGTTTGACTTAAATCCAAACTGCATTATTCAGCTGACTGCTACAGTGGAAGGTTTTGTGAGTCCTTAATCAGAACTGCAAACACTTGAGTGCCTTGAAAATCCTTCCAAGGTGAATTCCCACAGAACTCCCTCAAAGGAAAACTCAGGATGGGAATTTAAAGTACAACTAAATCACTAAGTTGTAGTTTTTGTCTCAGATGTATGACTGGTTTTGGTGAGAGTAACTTTTGAATTTCCCTTTTTTGTGTGGATGTTAGAATAGGTACATTTCTGAGCAGTTTTTATCAATAAGCCTGTTAGACATCTGAAACTTCAGAGACAATTCTGCTTTTCTATTTTCTTTTAGAGCCCTTAGTTAGCTCCAAATACTTTGTGCATTAAAAGGAAGAGGAACAAGTCTGCAGAACAATTTCTATGATTGTGGATGCAGATTTGAAGGCAAAATCTGTTTTCAATTTTTCCTTTGTTGTAAGGCATTAAATGATTTATATCTGATCTAAAAATCAAAACCTTTCCAAATTGCCACTTCCTCTCTTTCTTTCTCAGTTCCTGTTACATGTCTGCATCCAAGAAGAAACTTGTGCTGGGAGACTAACTGGGAAAGGCTTGGGCTAATATTAGGTGAATTTGAGCAGTTCAAGGAACTTTCAGGTCCTCTGTGCTATAGACAGTAGAAGCAGAGGCAGGAGTGCATTTATCTAGAGGTACAGAGTATCCTCCATTTTGCACTGAAAGAGCTAAATTGAAGGGAATTAGCAACTTTTCCTCTTTGGGCTATATGTCTGGGGTCTGGGAAAGACTTGGCTTGTGAGCTTATAGAACAACTTGTTCTCTTCTGCCTCCATTTTGATTTAGAAAATTTTGAATTACATTTACAAAATTTCTTTTAGAATGCAGAGTAATGGCATCTTTAAAAATGAGCATGAATTTATACCTATGTTGATCTTACTAACCTCATTGGCCCAGCAATGAGGTTAAGGTTTACCTACATTTTTCCTGTTGCAATTTACTCTTTTTGAGAGTGCTAAGGGACCACACAGTCACTCAGTAAATGCTAAGGGGAACCGTCAAAAAAAATGATGTTCCACTGTTTTTCTTTTTTCTTGTGAGTTGAAAAAATGAATCTTTTTTATAGAAAAGTAAGCTTGTTGTGGACACCATATGAGCCAGGATCACTGTCTCATTGTGAAAAAATGGCAAAGCACATGCAAGGTGTATCATGGCCAGTAGATAAATTATGATTATTAAAAAATGCATGCTGTCCTTGTTATTATAACTGTTACTTGAGCTTATAGCAGGGAGAAGGGAAAGTAAAGAGGCAATTTAATAGCAGCTTGAAGCAGAGCTACAGAGATATCAGGGTTACAACCCTACTTGGCAGTTGCAGGTGGTGTAACAAAAAGCTTTTGCAAAACTTCTCTGTGAGAGTAGGATATGGTTGTGAAGCTTCCCAGGCCTGGAGGTTTTCAATATCAGGCTGGAAAAAACTATAAACAACCAGATCTAATTGTGTTTGAGCAACCTCTAGGGTGGTTGGACTACTGACCTTTAGAAATCCCTTTCTCTCAACATTTCCTGAGCATATGAGATTAAGGTTAAAATGTTCAGAATAGTTGTTGGGAAAGTCCTCTGGCAGGACTTTTGGGTCCCCTAGTATTACAGAAGGTTTCACATGGTTAGCGCATGGGTTTCACTGCCCCCTTTAAGCTCCTCAAGCTCTCTGCAAATCCTGGTTAGATCACCAGAGGATAGCTGTGGAAGTAGGAAGATCTCATCTAATGCAAAGCAAAAAGAATTCTGAAACAAAACCGTATTACAGGATTTTTTTAGTGTTTTTTTTACTAGATTATTTTTTGCCTTGTTTGCTGACATTTTTTATCGCAAACTTCTCATCAGTTATTTAAACTGTTCATAAAAACTAGGACCAGTGTACATGAACTTCAGCCTGTTTCAGAGATAAACCCTCTAGTGAGAGCCTCTGCAGCACTGAGTTACTTCCATAAACGATAGCTAAGCCAAGTCAAGTAGGGCAAACAAATCAATGAGAAAGGAGAACAGGCAAAACTGGGACTATTTCCAAATTCTGCTGTTTCTTAGTGGAAAAGAATGACATTTTGTAGGCCTTTTTTTGTTGTATAGAAAACATCCTGGGCTCAATAACTCCAGTTGCTCAAGCACAGGCTTAAGAAGGAAAACGTCCCTGCAGCTGAGAGGCTGCAAGGCTGACATTCGTAGGAATATTTGCTCTGTTCATTCTTTCTCCATTTCTATCAGGCAGATATAACTGAGAAAACCTTCAGGAAACTGTCCTCAGAGATATCTCCAAATGCTTCAGATCAGCTCCTAGCCACATACAGCTGGATTAAGGTCCAACCTTTTCATTTGTTACCTCTCCTCCCCGCCATTCCTCACTTTATCCTTGGTATCAAGCACTGCTCTGCCCTGGATTCCACTGTTACTGTCACAGCAGAACAAACCCATCTGCTGCTGCTGCCCTTCTCTGGCTTCTTGCTGCCTCCAACACTCTCCTGACCCTGTGCAGAGCTGTTTAATATCTCTAACACAACAACTTACCTGGCAAAAAAATGGGGAAACATTTAATATCTGAGACAGGCAGTTACACAGTTACACAGTTACTCAGAAGGAGGATGCGGGAGGCAGCAGCTGAATTGCACTTGCTTGACACAAAAGTGCCTGCACGACTCTGACCCATTGGCACTTTGTGGTAATAGCTCCTGAAATGCAATCGTATCATTTTTCTATTTCTGGTGAAGTAAAGAAGCAGTTTGGCACCTTTGTTGTGTCAGTCTTGGAAAATTATTCACCTTTATATTGCTTGACAGCAGAGTTCAATATATGAAACTTAGGAAAGGACCATAGATCATTTTTATAGCTTCACAGCTAGTCTCATAAAAGGCTTATGGAAGATGCTTGTGTGAGGAGGCTTCTGCAGCCTATACACAGTGGTGCTTTGGGAAAATTCCAATCTGGCTGTCTGCTCCTTGAACATGTTCTGTTGTTCCAGATTTTGTGATCTGGCAGCATCAGTGTCAGAAGGACCAGAGAAAGAAGTTTGGAGTGCCTGCCCCTCCTCTCTCAGCTTCAACTGTAACACTGGTATGATACTGGGTAATGACAAAACTTCTGATTTTCCTAGAGAAATCAAAACATGAATGTGGTGAATTGCAATTTTAGAGATTTAAATTTGTGCTCCTATTTTGGGATTTTGTGCAAGTTTACTACCCAATATAACCAGTAATAGTTTCCTGTTCACCTCTCCCAACTCTGCAAAATTGAGTGTGCCCAGTTTTGTCAGAAGATTTTCCACATTTTGCTGTTGCTGATGAATTCAGATCTTTATTCCTCTGCCCTGTGACAGCCAATTTTGAGTGCTAGTTTTAAATCCATCCATGTACTGAGTGTGCAGAGTACCATCCTGACCAACTCCTTATACACAGGTCAGTCCAAAAAGGAACTTCACCATAGAAGAGTAGACAGGAATCTCCCAAAATGTCATTTTTTAGTTAAGAGATCATTAAACCAGAGTATTTCTGATGTGCCAGATTTGCTAATTTCTGGCTAGGCTGCACAAACATGTCCACTGTACTTTCTCTGTCTCATTTCCCACCACACAGTAATAAAAATCAAGCCACTTCTCCTCTCCTTTCACAGTAGTTAGTGATTTCTTTAGCCAAGGATGGCAGCTGCTTCTCCTGTTGCAATGGCAATGCAAATGTGGCCCACTCTGGTCTGACTGGTCCATGGTCAGACTGGTCTCAGGTTATCATTCCATCTGTTCAGATATGTGTCCACATTGGGATTTAAGCAAGAAATTAAGGTTGTGATAAATAACACATGAAACAACACACCTTATTTTGGAAATATTGAGTCTAGTGCTGATAAGACAAAAAACAAAAACAAANAGTGCTAGTTTTAAATTCATCCATATACTGAGTGTGCAGAGTACCATCCTGACCAACTCCTTATACACAGGTCAGTCCAAAAAGGAAATTCACCATAGAAGAGTAGACAGGAATCTCCCAAAAAAGGTGAAAATGGACAATAAATGGACAATACAGAAGACTAAGAAATTAAGAAATGGTCTGTAGAGCAACAAAAGCCATTCTATAAATCAATGTAATAAAGACAATAGTATTTCAGAGATTCACTGGTCAATAGTTTGAAAGCTTTATTTTTAATTCTGTACTTGCATTAATAAAAGCACCAATATATTATCTTTCTTGAGATAGTGTAACAATTAGCTTTTAAGGTATGGTCATATGCATTGTCTGGAGATACAGAATGCTTTCAGAGTAATAAGAGAAATTTGATTTAATAAATTACAGAGAACCTGCCCCCCTCCAAAAAAAGAGTTGAAGTCAGAGCTAGAAGACAGCAAGGAAGTTAAAATACCATTTTTCTCATTTCAAAGGCATAAATAGAGGTTACACAAATGCATCATTTATTTACCTAAAGTAATAACACTGTCTTCCAGAAATAACATAAAATAAAAAGACAGTTGTTGCCAATGGGTTTGTTTGGAGTCCTACTCAATTACAGTATTTTTAGTCATCAGGTTTTACTCTGCCTTCTCTCTGTGGGTTGTTGGAGATTTCCTTATGAGGAAGAGTTGGTTGTTTGAAAGATTTAACCGTGCCCCTGGAAAACATTGACTCATATTTCTGGGATCTCATGCAAAAAAGGCCACTGCACACCTGGATGGACCTTCTATTAAACACTGCAGCGTGGACACTGAGAAGCATCCTCAGGGCTGCCTGAAACAAGTGGAAGATGGATGTAAAAATTAATTACTCTAATGAAAGTATGAGCACCATTGAAACTGTTTCTGATAATCATTCCTAATTTCCGGAATTTTTATTCTTTCTAATTCAAGTTCTTTAATAAGAAGTACAAACCTCTTCCATGCCTTTTATGCTGCTGCACGACTGGTGAGCTGCCAAACTCTGCCACAGAGGGGAAGCAGAGTATCATTGTAAATCCATGCTGTTTAAGCAGCAGTTCCAGCTTTCTGATCTGAAAGCTGTTGAAGGATTTCAACTCCTTTCTGATTCAAGAGGACTTGAAGCTGTGTTAGTAAAAGAAAAAGCTTTGAACCTTTTACAGCACCAACTTGTTTGCAGTGTTTCCCTCTTCATAGTAATTGTTGTAAATGATGACAAACTACCCGGAAACAGGATGCTCACAGGTTGGTTCCCCTTTTGGATAGTAATGTATTGTTTGGCTGCAGAAAAACTTCCTTAGCCTTGTTCTGGGATTTCAGGATTGGAATTTAAAATGAAAACAGTTACTTTAGAAGGTACGGATTAACTGTTACACAGAGTTCTTTCCTGAAATGGCTGACAAGGAACACAGGAGTTTAATGTCAGTGGAATAGAAGCAAAGTGATGTATCACAAACAGGCTGAAAATTGTGACAGTGTTATTGTATGTTATTTTTTATAGTCAGACCTTTGGGTGAGTGCTGGCTGGAGTAGTCATCTACAGATGTGAAAGTGACTTAGACCAAGCTATATCCATGCAGAGCTTCTTTTAAATAAATCTTTGAGGTAGTAGATGAGCCTGAAAGTTCCTTTAGTTTGGGTGATGAGCAAAAGGGTTGTAATAGTATCAGGTCCTAGGTATGTGAGAGATTGTTGCTTTTCCTAATATTTGTGTGTGCGTGCTTCGGAGAGATTGAAAACCATCAGGGATGTCAACAGCCTGGAAAGATACAAAGTGAGGGTGTGGAGCTAATTTGCCTTTTCCAAAGAAGAGGAGACTAAAAACACTTGCATGACAAGAGGGGTGAATAGAAAAGATAAAAACTGTGTAAGTTATTTCAAGTGATATCTGCTAGGAGGAAGCTGAATTTGGAAATTAAGTCCTACTAATGCCACCAGATTTACTGACGTCATCGGATTAATATTATTATTCTTTTAGAATTGCATGTGTATTGACAGGGGAAACTAATAATAGCCCTGCTGCCTCTTTAGGAACCCATGTGTGCTCTCAGATGAAGACAACAAAATCAGTGCTGCAGCCCAAAGCAATCTCTTGTGTAAAACTGTCCTCACTGAAGTGAGTGGAAAGGATTGGTTTTGCACAGATGTTAACATGGCAGGACACTGTCCTCTGATTCAGGCATGCTGCTGAGGGAGTTGCTAATAGGCATCAAAAGCCTGCTCTGAAACTTGTGATTTATAATGCACTGTCTGGTATGAGGCTAATGAGGAAAGCCCAGATGTTGATCTGGGTAAGGTACTAATTACTTTGTTTCTTCTTCCTGTCTGATGTCAAACTGTGGAGTGCTTTGAGAGTCCAAGGAAAAAGAAATTAATCCCAACAGAAAGGCAGGAGTTAGAGCACAGCATCTGCAATAGCGAGACAGCTGATGCACTGCACTCCAACCCTCGAGTCTCCCAGGTCTGTACCACCCAGATGCTTAATTCTTTCTGCATCCTTTTCCCAGTCAGGATCCAGGACAGGGTCTGGTGGCAGACCTGAGCACCCAGTCAGGACTGAGGTTCTTCATTTCAAATGCAAGAATTGGGGTCGGTTCCTGCAATGCCCAGAGAATCTGAAGAGTGAATTGCCACTCTAGCATTCAGTGAAAACCATCTTAGCTGCTGACCTGTAGGCCTCAGGGATATTAAGCTAACCTTTTTAGTTCCCTTTAGCTCTCTCTGTTTCCACTACTTTCATCGATTGCTTCCTGCCCAAACTCTAATGCAGGACTTAGAAAGAATTTGAAAAGGAATTACAAAATTCAAAAAATCTTCAGAAATAGAAACTTGGGTTTTGTTTTTCTCAGAAAACAGTGAAGATTATTTTAATGGGATAATGTAGTCATAACATGGAAAGATTTTATTTTATGGGGGGTTTTCTCAGTGGTGGTGGTATTTGTTTAAAAAGGAGAGCTTTTACTCAATGGTAATAAATTCTTCACCTTGACTATTTTAGACAATTTTCTTTAATTTTTCTTAATGCAAGCAAGCTGTTAGAAGAACATTGGTGTAAAAATAGAATGTAAAATCAACTTGTTTTTACAGTATTGGAAATACTGTGCACTTCCTGAAGTATTTTCTCATTGCTACAAAGGCAATTTTTTAAAAGAGTTTTAAATAGCTGTGATTCCAAAAGATAGCATATATCCTGTTCATTAAGTATTTTATGGAAGTCTTAAAATACAGATGACAATATTTTTTTTTTAATCTTCTTAGCTTCATTATGATTCTAATTCAAAGTAGAGAAAACTTTCATTCCTGTGTGTCAGTTACTGAATTTTTGTTTCTCTTGCCTTAACACCCGTTTTTAGCAGAGCAGGTGACAGAACACCCAGATGTCACATGGATTTGTTCTTAGTCAGGGGTGACAAGGGTGCCTTGAAACAGAAATGCCATACTGTGAGGCATGCCAGACCATGAGATCTCTGTTGGAAAACAACATCCTTGACATCTAATCTACCTGCCACAAATTAGCTCTCTTCACTTAGACACACCAGAAAGGTGACTTCAGCATTGTTAGAAGGCAAGAGAATGGCTCTGGGGCTGGAAAAAAAAATACTGATGTTTTATCTGTATTTGTTTACAGCATAGAAATATTACTAATTAGTATGTTTGTTTCACCATTGCTTGTCACCTTTGCCCAGGGGCTGCATTAATGCAGGGGCTTTCAAACAGACACATTTGTATGTGTGCTTGGTCAAGATTCTGATTCACAGATAGCATTTCAGCTGGTAATGTTTATTTCTCTGCCACTTAGAGTGACCAATACAGAAGAGCACTGGGAGAACAAAATATTCAATTACAGATTTTCATTTCTTGGAAGAACAGTAAAAAAATAGCTCTGTAATTTGCATTGCTGCTACAAATTTTCAGGGAGCACTGTTTATTTTTGAGACCTTCTCTGTCATGTTTTGGTTGGTCATGAGGATTTTGATATCAGCTCCAAGTTTACAGGTGACAAGGCTTTTACTGAAGCAGCCTCAGAATTCTGTAACTCCCTGTTCCCTAAAATTTAGCTCCATCATTTTTTCCATTCCGTCCTTGCTTTAATGAACATTTAAACTTTTAAAGTATTATTATTTTTTAAAATTTGCTTATTTTTCTGTATATTGGGGTATTCTCAAAAGAGGAAAAACTATGTGAGTTTTGGGTTATTCCTGTGCAACATTCAGCATTATTGGAGAAAAGTGGCCTTTTATACTCTTGAAGGAAAGTAACTTATGAACTGAAAAGTAACTTGTGGTATTCGTGGAAGACATCAGACATTCAAGGTAACACATCAGTGAACCCTCTCTAATAAGGCTAACCAGTAAGCAGTGCAAAAGATCCAATTGATTAATTCAGGAGAATTAAGAAAATGAAGTGAAGAAAAAATGTTGCTGCTGTGATGCCCCTGGTACCTGCTGTCAGTGTGAGGAGCTGCAGGAAGAGCTGTGCACCTCTGGGTGCTCATCCCAGGCTGTGCAGGAGGACTGCACCAAAGCATGAGGAAGGAGCAAGTTTTTGTACTGACTTCTAAGGGTGCAAGTATTTTCTACTGACTTCTACACCTTTGCCCAGTTGTGTAGGATTTCTAAGAAAATAGGGTGGAAATGCTTCTTCTTACACCTCCTGCACAGACCTGGCTCTGCTCTCCAGGGATTTTCAACTGGTGACCTGTAGGTGAATAGATGTTGTGTCAGGGCCAGAGAAAGTTCTGCTCCCTCCATCTCCAGCCTCAGTGCCTAGAAGTACATTCCAGCTTTTCCAGGGAGACCACTGATGTATAAATTATGACAGGCAGGACTGAGCACTGGTGAGGACAGACACAAGAGGGAGCTATCTAATGCCACTGTTGGAACACACATCTTAGGAGGAAATAACACCCCTTTTCCTTTGTCTCAGGCTGATGAAGGCTAGCAGAATAACCTATGGCAAGCCTCAGTCTCCAGATATAAAGCATCAGTTCAGTGCATTTCAAATAAATGCCAAAAGGGAAAGAAAATCAACCAAAACTATTCCCCAAAAAACACCCGCCCAGCCTTCTCTAGCCTTTTCCAGATCAGGTGCAATTACTGTGTCCAAAATTAATCCAGACATTCAGTTAAACCAATGTCAAGTCACTTATAAATTGAACTAAAGGTAATGTGCATTACTCAGAACTTTATTATTGTTAATAATATTGGTATTTTATTATTGTTATTCTTTTCTCCTTGAGGCAACAGCAAGATTTGGGAAGTATTTCAAACAGAAATTTGAAATCCTGCTCTTTAAACAATCACCAATATTGTCATTGCATGCCTGGAAGGATGTATGCAAAAAAAAAAAAAGTTTCCATGGGAACAGTAGGTGATTCTGTCATGCCTTTAACCTCTCTAATCCCAGGGGTGGGAGACTGAATCAGTCTTCAGCTCTGGCAATTATACTGGTGGTTTCTAGTCCGGAGAGAAACATATTCAATGGGGGAAAATGGTGATTCATAGACATTAGTAATGTAAGGTCTACCTTGAAATATGATTTCCTGAAAAGCACCACTCTGCCCTACCAAAAATGGTCAAAGACCCACATTAGGACCCAATTAGGAAATAATTTGAAAAAAAAAATATATATATACAAATAAAAGGGAAAAAATAATCCTTTAAAATAAAGCTGGCTTGTGTTTCCAGCCTGGGCCACTGCAATACTTCTTCATATTGATTAACTGCTGATTAATTACTCTTAGTTAACATTGAGAAAGAACATTTTATCCCCCCCCCCCATTACTTCTGTTTTATTTAGATCTTGTCCTTTAAAGAAAATTTCTGTTTAAATCCTTTGTACTTTGAACATGTATTATAGGAATGATAGCTAATAGAATAAAAGCTCATGCTCTCATTTTGCTGTTTAACAATCAAGTGAGAAACCAAAAAGCAGAAAAAACTCACTTTGAAGATAACTCCTTCAGTGTCAGCTCCATGTCTGATAAAAGAGACATAGCATTCTTGATTTTAATAACAATGAGGGTATCAAATGTGTTATTAAACCTCAGCCACTGATATTTTCTATAAAAATCTTGAAAGAAAACAAGGTAAAAATGGGTAAACTCAGAACTTCATCATTAATTTGGAAATACTTTGACTATAATACACATGCAGTTTATTTTAAATTACTCTGACAAAGAAAAACTTCAGTAGGATGAAGAAAGTCTTTTTAAAGCAGTATGTTAAACCAAAAGAGGTTCTTGGAAAGAAACTTTGTAAGAAAAAACCCATGTCACTAAATATTATAAGAAAAAAACCTTCCTTCAATTGCAAAGCCAAAATGACCATTTTGAAATTATATTCTTTTTCAATCTCAGCAGCACTTGCAAACCATGCTCTGTCCTCTCAGGCTAATATTGGAAAGTCCAGGTTGCTTATTATTTTCTTTCCTATGAAAGGATGCTAAATACGCATCCTCTGAGCTGAAAGGAGCTAATCATGCTATGTTTAGTCAGTCCTGAATGAAAGAACAGCTCAGAAGTGTGGAAAGATGTATATCTCAAAACAGTGGGTGGAAAAAAAGAGAGCTTTCAAGTGGATCACAGTGTGGTTTTTTTTTGTTCTTCCTACGTCATTATTGGTTATTAGGTCAATAATTTCGGTCATTTAAATACTACAGCACATGTATTTTGCCTTTGCACAGACTTTTCTATGGAACTCTTATTATTTTGTACCCAATTATTCCCAGGCATCTTGCAGTAAAGTGCCTGGGCAGGAAATATGCATTAAGAGGTGCTAGAAAAAAAATTACTGAGGCCCAGACACAAAAGGCTTCAGAGAGCACAGAGACTTCAGTTAGAGTGGTTTAATTACAAAGATGACACAAATAAAGTAGACCAAAGGAGGTCAATTTTAGCTGAAGAAACACAGAACAATTTCCGACTCAGCTCAGTCAGGTCTAGTTGAGCCTTTAGAGAAAAATCAGATCTGAGTGAAACCTTGACTCAGAGATGGTCCAAAGAATTTCTTGGACATGGAGGTTGAATTTAGGTTAATAGTATTTCTCCTGCCTTGTCTTTAGCTGCATGGCAACCCTGCTTCATCAGTCTGCCCTCATTCCCTGGGTGACATTATTCAGCTTGTCAGAGGATCAATGTGCTCAAGGGCATGGGCACCTGCTAGGGAACAAGGCTTTTGGGAAAAACATCCCAGGTTCTCTCAGAGATTAAGAACTAGAATCAATAAGGCCTGTACCTATGTATACATATGTGCACATATATGCATATGCATATATATAAATATAAAATCCTAAACTTTAAAATATTAGGAACAAATTAGATACTAATTAGGAACTGAAATGTGAAAAAACTAAGAACAAAAAGATAACTATATCCAAGAAAAGCTCACCCAGATGGTGTCTCTACTACCAGAGCATTTTTTAGCTTTCATCATGTTCCTTTATGGCACAGAGTGGTCTCTGCTGACCCCCTGGTCATCTGGCATATTTCTGGCATGTCAGGATTCCCTCCTGTGGTTCCACAACACCCACATTCTGGGCATGGCTGGAGTTATTTTGCATCCCGCCACCTTATGTACATCAGAGCTGTTGCAGCACTAGGCTAAAACCTTCTCTAAATCTTGCCAAAGTAAATGCACCATGACATTCCACAGGGGTCCTGGAGGCTGGGAGTATTCCTATGGACACAACATTTCTTGGAAGAAGAAGCGTAATTCTCATAATTTGGGAGCTGGAAAATAAAATACTGCTCTCCTACTATTTCAAGGAACAGATTTGAAGTTCTCAAATCAGAAAGATACAAAACTAAAGTCTAGAAATTGCTTTCCTTTTCTGGATCTTGTTTTGCTTTGAGTAAGTACATATAATTTGGATGCAGAATCCACAAGTTTTCTAGGAGTGCTGATTTGTTATATTTCCCACAAAAGTTTCCAACAGAGAAAGGCATGGGCAGTAGCAAATAAATATCTGTGCAATTAACCTTGGCTCCTTTCATGATCAAAGAATAAAGTGAAGACAAAATTTTGTCCAAGAGCAAGAATCATGATGATACCCTTCAAATAGCAAGTTTGCTAGAATTAGCTTCTCCTTTGAAGAGAGGCTGAGAGCTGGGGTTGTTCAGGCTAGAGAAGATAAGACTTTATTACAGCCTGCTGTAATAGCTAACAATCCTGGCTTGTCTTATTCTTCCTTCTGACTACATATCCTTGCACAAACAATTTTAAAATATGATTAATTAAGAACAACAATCTTATTAGTTTCTATTAATGACATTACTTGTTTCTATTCTTTGTCACTGATTTTATTAAATCTTTGTGGAAAAGCTTAATCTCAGTGAGCCCTCTGACTAAAACAGGCTGGGAAAATGGTGCTAATACTGTCCTGCATTTTTACCACCTTTATAATGAGAAAAAGCATTATAAGAGGAAAAATCTGAGAGGCTACGAAAGGATAAGGGATTTTTTTTTTTGGTGCCCAACCTATTACTATGTTGAAATCCATGCACTATTCAATGACCTTCTGCATGGATCTTGATCACCAGTATAAGCACATTTAAAAGGAAAATTTACATGACTAACGATGATTGAGCATAAGGGGAGATTCAAATAGCCTTCCCTAAGTTATGCTGACAATCTCTTTGATCAATACCAGAATCAAGAAAATAAATTTTTAACCCTCATTCCTTTCCTCATTCATTATTTTCACTGTTGAATTTGCCAACAATAAATTGACTCATCTTAGGAATGTATTTCGTGTGTTCAAACCTGGAAGACTGTGTGCTTTAAGTCCACAGTTGCAGTCAAGGGTCTGTACCCACAGTGAGGGGCACAGCAGGAGCTGCCAATTTTTCCCAAATTGTGGGAGTATTTTGAAAAAAAAAACTTTATCCCTTCCTTTTGAGAAACAGCTGTCAGGTTATGATGGAATGTTCATGAACATTGTGTTAAATGTAAGGTAGGCTTATTAAATTATTTTAATTGAGAATAGGTTTTCTTGTTTTCTATGTATGGAGGTTGACAGTTTCTGTCACCTGTGTTTGCATCTGATCCACAAATCCAAGTGATTTGAATACTCTGTACTACGCCGCAAACTGCAAGGATTTCTGTGTGAACATGGGAAAACATTTTCAAAGAAATGGGCAGAAGGTTTATGTGACAAGCAGAAGCCATTTGCTTTACTCTTCATTTGCTGTTGCAGAAAAATGAAATGCAAATACAGTACAAGTAAAGAATGCTGAGAAGTGAAGTGTGCCATAATTTTGAACATATCGGTCAAGTGATCATATTAAATGAGGAATGTCTTGCTCTGTTCTTGATCTGCTTTTCCATTTAAGTGAAGAAGTTGGTGTATCTGTAGAGAAGCAGGATGCAGTAGAAAATCCATATATAACTTCCAAATTGTTGCATTATTTTATTACAGTCAGTAGTTTCCAAAGGTTACTCATATATGAGTTCAAAGTGGGTTCTTGCATCCCAGTTGCACTCTTGGCAGACATTTATCTGCATAGGCACTTGCTTCTCATGAAAAATGCATGGTCTGTATTGTGAGAATAAATGAAGAGAAGCGAAGCAAAGAAGTTCCATTTTCAGCTAGTTGCTGCCTGTCAGACAGCACACTATTTCAGCTCTCAATTGTTCTTTGTTCTCTGTCACTGATCATATTCATTTTTTCAAACATCCTTAAGCTTCAGTGTGTATGTTCAACCCGTTTCAGATGAATATGATAGAGGTCTTGCCTACAAAAGTTTTGCTGGAGTCAACATGACTTTGTGCAACTAAGGAGGCAGTACTGAGTGACACTATTGTATCTTCTTGAATGTAATGGGATTAAACCGGGCCAGGGGGCACTTTTTCAGCTTTTTCAACCTGGCTATCCAGCTCCTTTCTGGGAGGAGCTGCCACCCTAATTCAGTCATGGCTCAACAGAAGGTTTGTCAGCTCCAGAGCTGTCCAGGTCATAGTCAGTGATGCAAAACAAACTAAAACCATTGCCAGTTTACTTTGGACAGTCTCCTGCAGGAACAGCCCAGAGGAGAAGTAGAAATCAGAGATGTAAACTACCTCTCTCTTCCAGCTTCCACATGTGAGCCCAGGTCCACAGGAGGTAAGTACATAACATGAACCTCAAGCTTGTGCATAAGAAAACATAAGGTCTCACTACAGGACAATTTTATCTCTAATTTGCTTATTTTCTTCTTTTTGTCTTTAATAGGACAGGGGACTCCATTGCACTCGGAATTCTGTTTTAAACTTCTCTTTATTTAGTTTGTAGTAGTAACAAGAACCTTGGAAAACCAGAGGTAAAACATTGCAACATAATGGAATATGTAAAGTGTCCCCTCTTAAAACAGATATTGAGTACTGGATGTAATGACATATATCTACATAAATCATAGATGAAACCTCACCTATTTTCTCTGTTTTCCATTCCACCACACTGGTGGTTTTGTGGCCCTGCCACTCATCTGGGATCACCTTGTGTCATTGTAAAGCAGGTGGTGTTTGTACACTTTACAATATGAACATACTCATAGTACCACTAGACATTTTACTGTCCACACCCTGAAGTTGCTCCTCTATGGTATAGGAAAGGCCAGTGTATCAGGATGTGGCCAGTGACTGGCAAGGAGGGACTCCAGGGTGTGCAGAGAGAGCCCTCTCATCAGTACGTTGACTGAAACGTCAGTCAGAAATTTTCTTTGCCTTCAGCCCACACAGTTATTTTTTTTTAACACCTTTTATCGTTTGAAGGATAAATAGTTTGATATGCCAGGTATTTTGTTCACAGACCTGAACAGCCCTTTGTTCAGAAAGGGAATGCAGGCACCCTGCCCCAACCTTTAATTACTGCTCAAAGGAGGGAGTGCATTTTCCTCTCTTCCCCCTCTCAGAAAAAAAAAAAAAAAAGAACACGAGATTTTTTGAGAATTATTTCCTGCTGTCTTTAAAATGTCAGACAACTTAGGAGAATAATATTTTTGCATGCAGTTTTCACACTATCTTCCTCAGAAATTGTTTTGGTGTTATGTAGTAGGTTGAGCAGAAACTCTATTTTCATTAAGACAGTATTCACCATTTTCAAATGTTTTAACATAAGGCGTTCAATATAATGACATTTCCCTTAGTATGTTCAACAAGTAGTTATTCAGAAAAAAAAGTTTTTAAAAAAGAAAATATTATGTTCTTGCTTTAGTTTCTCTCTGTAGTTCCCAAACTAAATAATCTTTACTGGGAGGAAAGAAATTATGCAAGGCCTTCTGAATGCTCTCAAGTTCCTAATACTTTCTAGCACAAGAATCATCCTGGGGCTGTTTTTCTGTTTATTCATCCTACTTCATTTCAATTTCCACACTTAGTCTCTGAAGTAGTTAGATTTTTCATGTGGCTGCAGAAACCTGATCAGTATTCTGCTGTAAGACATGTATAAAAATCTGTCATCCTTATTACAAGCCCTTATAAAGTTATGCAGTCTACTTTGTACATGGCTCATGAAATGTTAAAAATTCAAGCAAAATCTCCCTATGAAGCTCTAATGCTGCTTTACCTGATAAAAGAATTGTAAAGAAAATCCTCACCTATAAGGCTTTATGTTTCATCCTCTAAATGCTTTGTAAAAAATGTTGTTCATGTAAAAAATTAATATAGTTAAAATATATACTATAAACAACAAGGTGGCATGAAGTTCTGTTATGACAAAAAAAAAACCCTAAACTTTTCTGGGAAGATCTAATCAAATCAAATCTAATCTAATATAATCTGGACATCTTTAAGAAGAAGTCCTTTTATCTAAGGGTATGAATATAAGGCACATAGAACATTTTACTTGGGATGAAATGGACAGGATTGTTCAGAAACAAATTTAATTTTCAAAAATGAATGCTGTTTCTGAACATTACCACACTGAGATCCGATGCAAGTTGTTTGTTCTGCGTGCTTTAAATTTAAATCATTAGGTAAGTAATTTAGTTTTCTTGTCTGCTTCTGTGGTAACAAAATATTAATGGAATTGATTTGCTTGCTCCATGATTGAATAAAATGACACAAATAAGGAGAGAAACAGTTCTCTCCGATTTAGTCTTTTATGAGATTAACCAACAACAGTGAAGGAAAGAGTGGCATCTCACAGTTAATTGTATCCATTTTACTTTAAAATTTCTTTCTTTCCCTTGCAAAGCTTGCACTGACCACAAAATCTAGAATCCAGCCCATGGTGAAGACCATGGTGAGGAATCTGTCACCCTGCGGCCCATGGAGCCCGTGGGGATGCAGAGAACCACCTGCAGCCTGTGGGAGACCCCAGAGCAGAGCAGCTGGGTGTGCCTGAACAGACTGTGGCGCTGTGGAGAGTCTGGCAGGACCTGTGGCTCCATGGAGAGAGGAGCCCATGCTGGAACAGGTTTGTTGGCAGGACTTGTAATCCCTCAGGGAAAATGTCCTGAAGCAGCCTGTCCCTGAAGGACTGCACCTTGTCTGTCCCTGAAGGATTGCACTGCAAGGAAGAGAACCAAGCTGGAGAGGTCACTGAAGAACTGCACCCCATGGGTAGGACTCAGGCTGGAGAAGTCCATGGAGGGATCCCACACTGGAGTAGGGGAAAATTGTGAGGAGTCCTCCTCCTGAGATGGAAGGAGAGACAATGTGCAATGAACTGACTACAGCTCCCATTCCTCATCCTCCTGTGCCACTGGGGAGAGGAGGTAGAAAAAAAGGGGGATGAAGTTGAGCCTGGGAAGAAGAGCGGAGTAGGGAGAAGGTAATTTTTTTTCACTTTTTAATTCTCATTCTTCCTACTCTGAAGTGATTGGTAAAAAATCAAATTAATTTCCCCAAGTCAAGTCTGTTTTGCCCATGATGGTAATTGCTGTGTGATCTCTACCTGTCCTTATTTTAACCCATGCACCTTTTGTTATTTTTTCTCTCCCTTCTCCAGCTGTGGAAGGGAGTGATAAAGTGGCTTTGATGAGCACCTGGCATCCAGCCAGGGTCAACCCACCACAGTATGTTGAGACTTGATGTGGTTTCAACTCAACAACAAAAAGAAGAAGAAGAAAAAAAAGCTTCTTGCCATAGTTGCAAAGTATGAAAATCTTCACAATGTGTTATATTCTTCAGTATGGACCCAGGGGTAGTCCAGCAACTCGTTGTGCTGGCAGCTCTTGGAAGGTGAAGATTATTTCCTCTGTGAATAGAAGTCATGAAGAGTTCTGTGAAGATATTTTCTTCTGAACAAATTTTGCCCATTTCCTTATAATCCCATAGAGGAATTTACAGTGCAGTAGCCTTTGTATCTGCTCTCCAGATGGGAAAGTCAGAAGTATTAGTTATTAGTAGCAAACAAGTGGGAGAAGGCTCGCTAGGCTTTGTCTCTATTCAATATCCAGAAATGCTGATAGCTGAATAACTCCGGGCTAGAAATGTATCTAGAAATGTTGTGGAGTAATTTTACTAAATCAACTAATTTGGAGGTACAGGAAATCAAAAAATATTTAATGGAAATGTTCCAAATCATCAAAAATTGTTTTTATCTACTTCTTATAAAAATGGGTTTTATCTATCTTTTATCTAGTTGCATTATAATTATTATTTTAATGTAATTTTGGGTAGTGTTAGGTTTTAGCATCTATGATACCTTCTACACAAACCTCTCTAGAATCATTATTACCCTGTTTGAAGGGCTATTCCCAGTATTTTAAATTAATATAGGTTATACTTGTAAATCAGTTTTGTGATATTTTAAGGTGAACATCACATATTCCATGTTAAATTTACTTTATAGTAATGTCACACATAGTATTACTTGTCATGAAAAATAGTAATAAAGTCCACTTGAGGCAGTCTGTATTTACTCTGCAGAAATTACAAATGACATACAGGGCACTGAAAGGTCATGTCATTCAAGAAATATATTCTGGAGAATTTTTTTGACATTTTGCTGAATATCATATGTGTGATAGCCCAAATGGGATTTTCATATCATACTTTGTTATAGTTCTACCATCCAATACACATTTGGATGATTCATTTCTGACAGCTGAAATCAAGAAAGTAATTCTGATGTAACTGTGCTGAACAGTAAGAAGGAAAGCATCTTTAAAATATTTCAGAACTTTTAAAAATACTGTCTGCATTTTCTAAACCTCAGTAAAATGCCTAGGAGTATAACCATCAGAAAGAAACCTGCCTATCACTTATTGAAAAAAAATTATTAATTTTGTTGAGACTATGAACAAATCACAATGCAATAAGGGCAAATAGGAAACTTAAAATCTTTCCAGTGTTTACATTTCCAAGCATATGGGGTTTTGACATGATCAGATTTTAACTTAATTATTAGAATTACAGAAAACAGAGACAGTGGTTAACTAATCTAAAATAAAAATCACAGAGACTTCTCTGCAAAAATTTGAGATAATCTCAATATTAAAAGACCAAATAAAATATTTATTTGTAATTTTCTAGCTAACACACTATTTTTAAACACTGACCTATGCAATGAAAACTTTAAAATGAAATCTCAAAATGTTTATGTCAAAAAAAGAGATGTACTCACATCTCTGACATTACTTTGCTCCCTCTTTGTAGCATATTTTTTTAACATTGTTTGGGAATTTCTTAAATGTTCATTAATACTTCTGATCATCCAAAAGAATACTTTCTGGTAAATAAACTTGTTGAAAAAAATAAACCAGCTAAATTGAAAACCTCTTCCCATACATATCCAAATTTTGCTCTTCTGAGTTTGAGGAGTCACGACTTTGAGACAGAAATATATTCTGTATCTAATAAAAATGTAATATATACATCTCTCCCAAGTTGTTTATATTTACAGTGCATACATAATCAACATTTTTCTGAGGTGAAATTTGCTAAACAGTATTGTTTTGATGATGACTTTTTTGAACACTAATCTCTTGATGTTTCCATGGCAGCAAAGTGATGGTGAATCTCTAAACTATGTTCTTGAAAATCCCCATGCTGCAAAAGTAAATTATTCATACTCAGAGATATCTCAGTGCTACCTCTAACTAGTTCTGTCACAGTTTTCACCTTTTTCACCCCCTGATTTTAATCAGATGTGGTTTTAGAAACTTCATTGGTTCCTGAGTTTTGACAGGCTGATAGACACTTACACAGTAATCACTGTAAATCTTACAAGGTCCTCTCAGAATACTGGTGCTTGCCTATACCATTACCATCAAGTTTGCTCCAGAGATATGAGGAAGTTACATTATTAGGAAGTTGTTGGAGTCATTAGTCATCCACCATGATTTCAGTGGACTTCCAGGAAGTCACATAATGAAAAGCCTCTGATTTTTAACATTTTTGAATTTACTTTAGGACTTTGAAATTGAGTAAGTTCTTGAATGTTTTAAGGCCTTTTTTAACAGCCATCATTTTTAAAAACAAAGTGCTAGCTTATAAACTGAGAAAGAGATCTAAAGCACAGAAATCACACAATGTGTGGTGTGGACACTCAGTGGTGCTGCCTGTAATTGCTTTGCTTGTCATTAAGGAAAACAGTCAGAAGGATGTCTTGTCATAAATGTACTGCTGAAGCAAAAAAAAAAAAAATAGCATTAAAGACTACAACTACATTTCACAATCAAATGTTAAATAAATTTTTCTCCAGGTCAGGACAAAACAGGTGTGATTGCAACATGGAGGAGAAGGAAGCCTGAGGTGGTTAATATGTCTTTGATGTAAAAAATAACCAACAAATTGGTTAGCTGTAGTGTGAATGTTTAAATAAGATGAAACAAGAAAAATTTATCCTCTTGAGCAAAGGTTTGAGATCCCAAAGCACTAGTAGAATGAGAACAGATTTTGAGACTGAATCTCAGGAGTTTAATAAAAACTTTTTAATAAATAAAAGGTTCTGCCAGTTCAATTTTATTCCACTTCCCTCTTTTATTTGTAGAAATTGTTGTATGGAAGTACTTACTAGTTCAGAAGACTAAATACCTGTATAAAAAATTACCAACATCTTTGAGTAAATTCATTTTAAACAGCCATTTGGTCACAGAAACCATGAGTTCTTTTGAAAACACGNAAAAAATAGCATTAAAGACTACAACTACATTTCACAATCAAATGTTAAATAAATTTTTCTCCAGGTCAGGACAAAACAGGTGTGATTGCAACATGGAGGAGAAGGAAGCCTGAGGTGGTTAATATGTCTTTGATGTAAAAAATAACCAACAAATTGGTTAGCTGTAGTGTGAATGTTTAAATAAGATGAAACAAGAAAAATTGATCCTCTTGAGCAAAGGTTTGAGATCACAAAGCACTAGTAGAATGAGAATAGATTTTGAGACTGAATCTCAGGAGTTTAATAAAAACTTTTTAATAAATAAAAGGTTCTGCCAGTTCAATTTTATTCCACTTCCCTCTTTTATTTGTAGAAATTGTTGTATGGAAGTACTAGTTCAGAAGAGTAAATACCTGTACAAAAAATTACCAACATCTTAGAGTAAATTCATCTTAAACAGCCATTTGGTCACAAAAGAACTGTAAGTTCTTTTGAAAACACAAATGGCCCCAATGCATCTCTTTCTGTCTCTAATTCCAAAATCATAGCAGTGATGAGGATTCATCTCTACCAACAATAAGGGGTGAGGACTGGCTTTTTTTTCTACTTTCATTCTTACATTTTTGGTTCACCTTTCGTTTTAGTACACTGAAGTAAAAAGGCTCCCACAGAGATCAGTACCTCAGAGATCAGTACATCAGAACTCAGCTGCACAAACTGATGCTGCTCTCACAGCTTGCTAAGACCCATGGTGGGCCCTCCTATGTGTGTGAGCTCCCACAGCTCCTTCTGTGTCCCCCAACAAACAACTGGCACTTGCGGTGGGAGAGCTCCATGGCAGCATCTGGGTGACAGTCAATTTCCTGAGATAACCAACATGTCAGGATAGGGACAGAGCACATGGACTGGGATGTTTTGATCTCTGAAACAGACTCCAGGCCTGTGTTTATCTTTGGCCCATTTACACCCAGAATGCAGTCTTGTTTCACAACTGCACTCATTCTTCTCCCACAAGTTCATTTCACCTCACAGAGTTTTCAGACATATTAGACTGCAACATACTATAGACTGCAACTTACTATAGACTGCACTGATCATTTCACACTTCAAAAGTCTGTTGCAGGTTAAGAAACAAATTGCTGTGTTTTGAATTTTAAGGAAAATGTTTTTCCTTTCTTCTATCATGTGTTATTCACAGGTCAACTTATTTCTATTAACCTTATGAAGAGAGATTGAAGTACATTAAGAACAATATATAAAAGTAATCTGCTATGGTAAGCATGATGAAACAAACAGACCAACAAATAAAAACTGTGCCCAACTCCTCAAAGTTGCAGTGGCAGTAGCACTAAAAAACCCTAAATCTCTACCATATTCCAAGGCAGAACACTGGCACAGTGTATGGTAGTTCTATGTCACACTTTAAAACTTAAGTTCTTCTTCATTAGCTCGAGCATTCCTACGAGTACAGTTTCTCTTTGCATAAAACATTTTTGGCTGAGGCTGCTTGTATTGTAACATGAATGTTTTGTAGACAATTTATAGGATGAAGGGAATTCTGGGCATGTCTGGACACCCTTTTTCAATAGCATATCGTTTCTCTTGGACCATTCCAGAAGGCTCAGAAGTGACTAACTTGCTTGACTCCTAGTTTAACACCAAATAGAGAAATACGGACAGTAGTGTCATCTTGAATCCTATCGCAGGTGCCAAAGTCTCTGAAGGCCTAATCCCGGCCAGACCATTTCCTTGGAGGATCCCACTGAGCAGCAAAGTGTATCAGCTCAGCTTCCCTCCCTGGCCAATGGATTTCATCTGGAGTGAAGAAGATGTGGAAGTGAGATCGGGCTGAACCAGCTGCCTTATCATAGATGAGGGAAGGAGCAGACCTAAAGCAGTGGCTCAGAAAAAACTACCTTCTCTCTGCTCTTGGCACTCCTGGGACAACCCTGGTAGCCAGAACCTGAGATCTTATGACATCTGCAGGTTAAGTGACATGAGCAGGGTAGTGACATGAGCAGGCTGCTAATGATGTGACTAACTCATCCCCACTACTGCTTGTTAGTCATATTTTATTTTTTGCTGACTTGATGGTGACATTTCAAAAGCATATGAAAATAATCCCTCAGTGGGAGTGCACTGAATGCTGTTGGACCAGCTCTTCTGACCTGCAGGAAAATTGGTAGGGCCTTTCCTATGAAAACATCTAGTGATGCAGTATCTCTGATAGTTTCTAGGAAAACATATAGGCCATTAATTCCCTGGACTGTTTCCTTTGATGATGTCCTTTTTTGTGTCATCTCCTCAAGGAACAGTCCAAAATTAGGAAGGAGTTCATCAAGGACAGATGAATGCAACTTTGGAGCTTGATCACCATGTGAAAAGATCCTCAGAATCCTCATAATGAACTCAAAACAATGACACAGTTTGCTGACATAGTGCTGTCTCTTATAGGTCTTTCTCCTAGAGAATGTTTTAAAAGAATGTAAGGGCACTGATAAAAGTGCACAGAAGAGCAAGGACATTCAACATTAGTGACAAACATCCAGGCTGACACTCCATTATTAACATTTGCCTTTTGTCCCTTGTTTAATGCTGTCGGGAGCAATAAGAGAGTGATGGAGGGATTTCAACCCTGGCTGGGCTTGTTTGTGCTTCGACCTTCAAGTGTGTTTTCATTAGGCAGAAATTAAGTGTTTTCTAATGAGTTAATGGGGAAAGTACTTTAAAATAAAAATAGCAACTGGAATTTTACTTTTAAATGTTATCAAGACATAAGTCATGAATATGAAAGAGTTGATCAAGGCTTTCATTTATTAATATAGTAATCTGAAAAATTAAAGAAAAAGCAAGATAATCTCTTTTCTGAACAGTGCGTTACAAAATCTATCAGCTTAAAAGAACATGATGCCAGCACTCTTTCCTATATAGAAATTTGATTAGTCTCTTGAACTTTTAAGTCCCAGTGGTGGCAAGTTGTGACCATTTGTCTCCTAAACAGTTTCTATTTTTCAAAGGAACCTATCTTTTGAGATTAAAGTGTTGCTATAAAATTTTGCCTAAATTTATTTTTGGAGAAAGAAAGAAGATAAAAATATGGGGAGTTTTCTAAGATTTTCAGCTACATAATTTGATACTTGAGCAGTGCAAACTAATTGGCTAGTATCTAGGATTAAAATACATCTGTACACTCAATATTTTCCTTACTGTGTTGGCCTTGCTTTTCTATTCCACACCTCCATCCATTTCCTAGTATTTCAGAGGTTCCATTAATCCAAATAAATGAAATCAACAGACCTCAGAAAGTCCTCTGAGAGCTGAGGTTGCTGACATCAACCCTGAAATTTGAAAAGTGAACTGAAATATATGTTATGTGTTCACTAATGAAAGATATTTTCAATGCTTTAAATAATAACTCGGGTTTGAAAATGTGGAAAGTAAAGTATTTCAAAAACAAACTTACAGATGAGATGGTTGTAATTTGGGAAAAAATGTTTAGAACAAAAACCCAATGAAGAACAATTTTCTATTTGCTAAATTTGAGAGAGGCAGTGGATGAGCTTCCCGGATGGTAATTTATATCTGGTTTCATCTGAGTTCAGTAAATATTCACCTTTACTCTTTACAAATTTAAATAAAAGTTGCCAGTAAATAAAAAGTTCACAAGTGTCTTGCAGAGATTTTCTCCTGCAGTTTGAATGAAAAAAAAAATCATTGTCTCTGCTACAATCTCTCTTGAGTTCATGGTCCCACCCACAGAGCGTTGTACACAGATGTAACTTGCAAGGTCACCTCAATGCTGCAATTTCTATGCCTGAAGCACTTGCTGTATTTGACTATTCAATTACTTTACAGTTTTTGAATTTGGTCTACTTTCACCAGGTTAAATCTATTTAGGTATGCACAGTAAGGCATGAAATTTCAATTGCAGCACTATTTCTGTAGACACACAAAAATAAAATGGAGCATAAGCCATAATTCAATTACAAAAAACAATTTTCCAAGAAAATGTTTCGACTGAAGGGATGAAAAGGTGTCAGGTGATATGCAGTACACCAGGGTGTGTATGAGCCTCTCTGGGCAGAGAGCCTGACTTAGTGACGCTAGAAAGCCACTGTCCTGCTGTCAGAAGTATGGGAGAACATTGGGAATGTGCTTCCCAACTTCTGATGGGAGCAGAAACCATCACCATTGGCATGGGCTTAGCCTGGTTGCAGGAACCTCTGTTCACCAGCAGACAGGAATGTAGAGAGGTGATGGGAAGAATTTATATATGAATACACTTTTTTTTGTGTGTGCATTTGCTGCCAAATGTTTAGCTCAGGTAAGGAGCCAATTCAAAGAACCACTGCAAAGAGCCAATTTTTGTTGGAGAGTTGGAGATTTAGTGAAAGCAAAGAGTATGAGCTGATGAAGGAGTTAGATGAAATATGTGGACGGAAAACATATTTGAATGTAATAGAAAAATTAAATTTGCAAGTTATATTCCCATTAAACCGTTGTAGTCCCTCTGGAGCAAACAATCCAACTGCATAACCCTTGTCCTTTTCCAGACAATTAATACTACAGTGAAAATAAGCTTTTCAGGGATATTTATAACCACTGCAGAAATTAGTTCAATTCTGACTGCAGCTGAAAAATAACCACCAACCTGATGGTGTTTCCTACATATCTTGTGTGACAAGAATTTTTCGAGATTCTGGGTAACACCACTGTGCAAGATACAAAGACAGAGTGGAGCTCTGTGAAATTGCTTGTAGGGC
>VWYE01022582.1:0-23278 GCA_013398995.1 Alaudala cheleensis | reverse complement strand
AATCACTGGAGACAGGAGAGAACCCTTGGGAAGCCTCTCTGGAACGCCCTGTCCCCCATGGATGAGTTTGTAGGGCTGTTTGTAGGGTTTTTTTTGGAAGTTCAAGGAGATAAATAGGCTTTGTTTTAACTTTTAAAAAATGGGAGGGATTTCTGTGATGAAGCCAAGGAGGGGTAAAAATCACAAGCCTGTGATTTCCCAGGAGGGGTAAAAAAAGAAAAATTATTATGGAAAGTTTATAGGCAAACATCTCTGCAATGCTTCTTAAATTGTGTGTATTATCCATAAATGCTAAATATCACCTAAATTTTGATCTGGAAAACACAATTTTCCTTTGGGATCTTTGCTCCATGACTGTCCTCTTGAGTATTAAACCATTGATATAAAGTAAGAGGGCTGTTGAGAACATCCTTACCTTCTGTTCCCCCTTAACCATGGCCTTGCCAACACCTGATGGAGTCTCCTGTTGTCCCTCCTGCTGTCCCTCCCCTGCTCCTGCCCCACAGTGAGCCAGCACTCCGGAGTCATCACCAACCACCTCGGGACCAGCGCCTCCTCCCCCAACTCGGAATCAGACAACCATGCACTTTTAGATGAAAAAGAGGATTCCTACTTCTCGGAAATCAGAAATTTTATTGCCAACAGCGAGATGAGCCAAGCGTCGGCTTTAGCAGATAAAAGGTAGGCAAGGGAATGGAGTGACCTGCTGGCAGGACAGGTGTGAACAGCAGAGTGATGCAAGAGGGAATTCAGCCAGGTTGGCTGGGAGAAACTTCCTCCTGCTGATTGCTGGAAGGGAAATTGTTGGAGGACAGAGCCCAGAGGAGGAGGAAGGCTGCTTGTCACACAAATGTCAATTTTAAGGGATAAAAAAACCAGCATTTAAATCAGTCTACACGAATTTCTAGTTGAAAAAGCCTTGGGGTTGGTGTATTCTCAACGTGCTCATTGGCCCTTAGGAACAGTGAAGGGAGATATTTAAATGCCTGAGGCACATTGGTTTCTTCTTTGTTATATTTTAAATAATATGTGCATGTATATAAATGTGTTTCTGTGTTCACATCTAAGTACAACATTACCAAAGCCTTGCATTCCAGTGGCAATACATGATTTAAACATTTGCCATATTTTCTTCCTTTTCTTTCTTCTCCTCCTCCTCCTCCCTGCCGTTCAACCAAACACTCCAGGCCAGAAATCCAGGACATGGATGGCAATTCCCAGTGCCACGGGCTGGCAAACGAGAAGACAGAAGATGTGGATGATGAGGATGAAGAACTGGAAGAGGAAGACGACGACAGCCTGACCGGGAAGTCCCAGGACGAGGCGGCGTCGCCCACGACCGAGCCCCGGGGAGCCTTCGAGGATGAGGAGGATGAGGAACCCACGTCTCTCACCATGAGCTTTGACCACACCAGAAGGTGAGGGGGCCATTCCCAGGGGGACTCAGCCCCCTGCCTGGTGCATCCTGAGTGCTGTGGGTTCTCTCTCCGAGCCATGCCATGCCATGCCTCCGGTGGGATTCCAACGCTCGCTCCAGATTCCATTTCACCGTGGTGGGAGTGGGGGGAGCACGAGACAAGTGGACTGCAAGGAGAGTCTGGAATGATAGCCAAGGCTTGGGGAGCCTGGAGGAGGAGAACAGATACAAAACCCAGAGTTTTCAGGGCACCACAGCTCAGCAGATGTTGTTTTTTCTCTCCAAAACTCTGGCCAGGGCGAGGGAAGAGGTGTCTGTGCAATGCCTTTGGTGCTGCTATGGCCCTTTGAGTTGTAGCAAAATATTCTTGGCTTCAAGTGGAGTTCTAAGAGCTCTGGTAAAAAGGGGATTCTGCTCAGGTGAGACCCACCTGCAGAGTGGCTCCAGCCCTGGGGTTACAGCACAGGATGGGCTTGGAGCTGCTGGGGAGAGTCCAGAGCAGGCCCCAGGATGATCAGAGGGATGGAGCAGCTCTGCTGGGAGGAAAGGCTGAGGGAACTGGGATTTTTCAGCATGGATAGAAAGCTCCAAGGTGACCTTCCAGTGTCTGAAGGATACTACAGGAAATAGGAAGGGAGACTCTTTCTAAGGGCCTGGAGTGACAGGACAAGGGGGAGTGGATTTAAACTGAAAGAAGAGATATATAGGTTTGATCTTCAGAGAAAATCCTTCCCTGTGAGGGTGGGGAGGTCCTGGCAGAGGGTGCTCAGAGAAGCTGTGGCTGCCCCTGGATCCCTGGAAGTGTCCAAGGTCAGGCTGGACAGGGCTTGGAGTACCCTGGGATAGTGGAAAGTGTCCCTGCCCATGGCAGAGGGTGAAATGTGATGAGCCAACCCAAACCAGATTCCCTTATTCTATAAAAAGTGCAGGATTTTCCCCCCCAAGCTCAAGCCATGTCTGAACACCTTCAAAATGAAAGATCCCTGCACCCAGCACAGGCTCAGCTCTTTTTGCTGCAGTTTGCCCCAATTTCTGGGGGTACCCACAGCACAAGCCACACTCCACTGAGGGAATTCCTCAAAAAAACCACCACTGGTTTCCATGCAGAACCTCAGGCAGAACCTGCTGCTCGTTGCTTTCCACTTCCTCCTCACTCCTCCCATGCCGTGCCGTGTCCGTGTCCGTCTGTCCATCCCCGTCCATCACGCATGTGGCTGGCGAGCCCCCGTGGGTGGTGCATGCAGGCTGTGGGCCAGAACGAGCTAACACAGGTCACCCCTTCCCCTGGTCCTTGGTACAGGTGTGTTGAGGAGGACGAAGCCGGCCTGTTAGATTTGGAGCAGATGCCGAATTTTGGGAAGGGGCTGGATCTCCGCAAAGCGGCCGAGGAAGCATTTGAAGTTAAGGATGTGTTTAATTCCACCTTAGACTCTGAGGCAATAAAACAGACTCTGTACAGGCAGGCTAAAAACCAGGTGGGTATTATCCAGAACGTTTTCCTAGCTTGCTGCCAGCGTGTAGAGCAGCATCAGGGAGCAGCTGGCCTCCTCCAGCCCAGGGTTATTTTCCCCCTCCAGTGGGTTGTTTTCCCCTTCCAGAAGGTTGTTCCCCCTTTCCAGCAGGAATTCTAACACACACGTGAATGTGTCTTGCTGCAGCTAAACTGAAATAGAGGAGGAATGGAGCAGGTATCACCTTTAGATGGATTTATCTCAGCCTGTGCAGTGAGAACGGGGCTATGCAGGAAGAGAGAGGCATCTGTGTGTTTTTATCTGTCTGTATAAATGTTTTTATAATTCCTTATTTATTTATTTATACTTTGGGGTGGCTCTTCTGTCCGTAACCACTGAGGTTTGGTCTGCAGAAACAGCAACAAAGTGCCCTTGGGGTTGGTTAAAACAGGTGTGAAACACAGTAATAGGTCCAGGACTTGCAACCCAGTGTGTCTAGAGGGTATCCTTGTTTATCTCCTTGATTTCTAAAAGTAAACCAGCAAATGGAAAAAAAAACCCCAGCTGTGTGAGCCAGACCAGTTTAGACCCACCAAAAACCATCAAAACAGCATCTAAGAATGACTGGAGAGAGATCTGGAGGTTTGGGGCAGGTCTGTGTGTGCTTTCTGCTTTTTCATTATCCAAAATACCCAGTCTGGGTTTATGGAGTTGATCTCTTGATCCCCTCTATAAGAATTCCCACAAAGGAACTGTTCAGTGAAGTCACCTCACCAGGCTGGGCTGGAGAGAGGACACTCAGCCCCTGGTGGGGGATAAACACAGCTTTCACCTCAGAGGCCCTTTCTTGCCTGACTCTTCCCTGTGTCCTGTCACTAACATCCCAAATGCACTAACTCTTTGGGAGCAGCTTGCTCTTTTCCAATGTACCACCCTGGTGCAGCCTGTGCTTGGGTGAGGGAAGGTATTTTTGGTTTTTGACTCTGTTTTACATTTGAATCACAATAAGCAACTTAAATAATTTGACCCATCTTTTGGCAGTAATATAAAACCTTAGTGTCAGCAGCACTGCACTCCTCTGGCTTAGTCTTAAGCAATTCTAGAAGTGTGTGTGTCCACAAACCCAAAAAAGTTTGCCTGTTCCCTGGGCCAGGGGGTGGGGAGGGTGGGGACTGTGTCCTCCCCTTTTTCAGACCATGGGTGACAATGACACTGGTTTTGCCCTCTGCTGTGTGAGGTTATCATGTGCCTAAGCCCTCACACCACTGCTGTGGGCTGAGAAAGAGCACAGAGAGCTGTGTGAGACAAATCTTGTGTCCTGGTGGAGGGAGAGCAGCCAGCTCACAAGGAACCAGCAGTTTGCTGGAGGACAAACAAACCCCGCTGCATTTCTTCCAGCAGACACCTTTGAGGGTTTCACTGCAGCAATAAACCCACCCTGACCACACTGGTCATGCCAAGGGGAATTCCACATCCCTGAATATCCACACTGGCATCACCAGGGGGCCCATGCCAGGCATGGAGTCAATGAGCAGCTGCTCACCACTCCCCACTGGGCATTGCTGCCCCATTCCCAGGGCACTGCTGCCCCAGCCCAGCCTCACTGAGCCACGGGCCTGCCTGGGCATGTGCTTTTTTTTTTTAAGAACAAGCCTCAATAACAGCTGCTTTCCCCTGGGAGCAGAGCCTGGGATCTTGTGGAGGTTTGTGACCGAGCACAGGCAGTGCAGGATGGGTTTGGTCCTGTGAAAAGCAGTGGGAAGGATGGTCTCTCCTGACTGTCCCTATAAACCATGACAAATCTGGTGTTTTGAGTGGTGAATGCCATTTTGAGAGCATGGATTGGTATTTTGAGAGCGTGGATGTGAGTTTAGCCCAGCACAGAGGGTGCTGCTGGCCCAGGTGGGCAGGGTTAGGTGCTGCTGTGTTTTACCCAGACTGTTCCTCCCTCCCATGTTCTCACTCATGTCCTGGCCTCCCTCTCTCCCCCCCAGGCTTATGCAATGATGCTGTCCCTGTCTGAGAACGCTCCCCTCCACACGTCCTCCCAGAGCTCTCTGGGGGCTTGGCTGGACATGGCAGGAGCAGCTTCAGAGTCGGGGACCTTTAACCCCATCAACCACCTCTGAGAGGTCCACAAGGCACTGGCCGGAGCCCAGGCGAGGCAGCAGTGGTGCTGCAGCCATCCCAGCAAAATCCCAGCCAGCAGAAGATGGATGAGAGGGCCTCAGGGAGTTGTCTGGACTTTGGGCTGAGAAGGAAACCTGTCGCATCCGACCTACACGTCCTGCATTTTTTATCTCTCCGGAGTTTTTCCTTTCTAATTTATCAGAACGAACCTCTCCCAAACTGGATAACCCTGAAGCAAGCCCCAGGATTTCCCAGCCTGTAGGAACAGCACGAGCAAGACACGAATTGCAACGGTGCAATCAAAGATTGGCCCCTCCAACCTTCCAAAGCAGTGTCACTGAGCCAGCACAGCCTGAGCAGGAATGACAGCATTTCCTCTCCCATCCAGCTGAATGGTGGAGCACCAAGGGAAGAGAGCCAGGTGTGACCTGTCCCTGGTGCAATTCTGACACAGCCACTGGAGTTATGCCAGGGAAAGGCGGAGTCAACCCATTTAACTGACCTCCCCCCCACAACAAAAAAATTTGGAATTCTGTGCTCCCACAGAAACATCATCCTGTCCTCAGCTCCCAGCAAAACACTGGCACAGTGCAAAGCTCCTCCAAGGGGAGGCCACGTTGCCTGCAGTCACCATGAGCCACGTGCAGCTCCCAGCTGAGACATCCCCAGCCTGGAGCAGCGCTGAGGTTGGGGTGACAGACGTGTCACAGGGACATGGATGGTCTGCTGTGCCCTGAGCAAGGCTGGGAGAGCTCCCTGCCCCTCCTGGGAGTGCCTGGAACAGAGCCAGGGTGGTGGAGCTCCTGGAAATGCTTGGATTTCCCCAAGCACAGAGGTCACAGGGTAAAGCCTTCCCTGGCTGTGCATAAGGAAATGTGTGCTGGGCAAGTCTCGCCTCACCCAGGGCAGCTGGGACACATCTGTGTGTCACCTGCCAGGGGTTTCAGGGTGACATCACCCCGTGCTGATGGTATCTGTGGCACACATCTCTGATTCACACCGTTGTTTTGGCCTGGTTTTCCTTCTGCTGCTTGGTCTGTAGCTGAAGTAGAAAGATGGACATTTCCATGCTCCAGCAGCCTGAGGGGTGCAGAGCACAGAGATCAGGATCCAGTTGTCTCTCTGATTCTAAAGTTTCTCACAGAGATTTTATGAGTGATTTCCAGTCACTTCAAAACATCATCTTCTCTACTGATCTGTAGCAGCCTCCAGAAATCCTGTGGGCTTTGTGCTGTTCTCCGCTGCAATTCCCATCTGCTGCTGGAGCAGGGAATTTGGAGGTGACATTCCTTTATGGAATGGTTGGGAAACCATGGAAAAGGGCAGATGGAGGGTTCTAAGCCAGTCCAGTGTGGGAAACCTCATTCCAGCAGGCCAAAACAATGGAAACAGCTCCCTGAGCAAAGCAGAGTCAGAGTGGGGTGTGACACCTTTGCAAGTCAGCTTTGCACCCAAGAGCACACGTGAGGCTGGTTTTGGGGAGCCTCAGAGTGCTCCCACAGGAAAGCATCCAGGGTGCCTCTGGCACAGAGGGAACAAAAGGTAAATTAGCAGCACCACTGTGTTTCCCAGGAAAATTTACCCTCCCCTTTCCGGTTTTCCACAACATCCTGTGAAAGTGCCCAAGGCTCTGAGAGCACCCGGCGGTGTGACCGAGCTGCTTCATGTATTTGCACAAAGCTCCTGGGCAGGTAGAGCCTGAGAGCCCACCCTGCTGGAGGAATCCCTGCTCTGCAGAGGAGAGGGACAGCCCTGTCCCCTCCCATCCCATCCCATCCCATCCCATCCCATCCCATCCCATCCCCACTCCAGAGGCTGCAGCACAGCCCTGCCCAGGCACTTGGCCTTTAAATTATTCCCACAGGNGCCTTAAACATGGGGACAGATCCATCCTGTCCCATTGCAGCTGCAGCTCCGTGACTCCTGGCAGCTGCTCAGAGCACACCTCGTGTCTGAGCATCTCTCTGGCAGGGCCTGTGGCACTGCCTGCCGTGCTGGAGCAGGATCTGTGGGCAGCAGTGAGGGTTTGTGTGCTCTGCCCGTGGTTTGTTCACCCTTAGGGCAGGTCAGCACCGCACTGCACAGCACGGGGAGGTGACAGAGCAGCCGAGGCAGTGGCAGTGAGCTGGACACCAAAATGTGGGCCAGTACTAAGGAATGCAGGTGTTATTGTGGGGATTTATTTGGGGTGTTTCTGGTCTCCCCATCCCTCTCTCAGCCCTGCTGCCAGTTGTGCCATTTCTCCTGGAGCAGTTGGTCAGGTCCTTGCTCTGACTGAGCTCATGCTGTTGCTGTCCCCCTCCCCAGGCTCATCCTGGCTCTCCATGGATCTCCTGAGGGCCCCTGGCCAAGGATAGGGAGGTATTATCCAGCCAGGGATTGAGGACATTAAAAATATAGGGTTTAAAATCATGAAATGATTTTTTTTTCATATTTCCTAATTCATTTTTCTCCCCATTTTCTCTTAACTTGCATTGTAGGATCTCCTGACTCCTTTAATTTAGCACTGATTACAAGTTCCAATTTTTCCCATTAAGATAAAGAAACAGGAAGCCTCACTGAACCTCTGTTAATCTCTACCTTTCATTGGATTGCACTTGGAACGTGCTGCAGCTCACAGCAGGTGTGGAGGTTCCATTTTGCTGCTTTAGCAGAGAATCTCATCTTTTTAAGGCTGCTTCCTGAGAGGTTGGTGTCCAGAGCATTCTTCTATCAGAGCACTGTTGGCTTCCCAGTGCTGGGGAAGCTCTGGGAGCTTTGGTGAGACGTGGAGCTGTGGTGTCCCACCCCATGGACACGCTGGGATGTTTAGGGTGGCAGGGATGGGAAGTGGCCTGTGGTGTGTCTGGTAGCCAGGGCACTGCTCCAGCTGTGGTTTAAACCCAGAGCTTTGTGTAGGATCTATTTATTTAAAGTATTTTCACAGCCACAACAGCACAGAGAGAGGAGGAGAAGCCCTGGGGGGTTTTGGAGTCGTCAGGTGGAGCTGGGAGCTGGGCAGGGCTGAAGTGTTGGTGCTTCATGAAGGGCCCTGGCTTTGGCCAGAGCTGAACCTTTCTGCCTGAGCTGCTCAGGGAGGAGGATGTGGGTCTCGTGTCTGTGCATTCCCTGCTTCCCACCAGCTCAGAGCTGCTGTTGGTCCTGGTCTGGTGGCTGTGGCTGGTGCAGACAGCTGCGAGCTCTCCGCTGGGATGAGCTGAGGTTCTCCCACAGGACATGCTGAGGTGCCAGCTCCTGCAGGACACCTTGAGGCACCCAATTCTCCTGCTGGGCCACTGGGTTCATCCCTGTGATGTGTCCTTTGGTGCTCAGGCTGCTCTAGGTGGTTGCCTTTCCAAGGTGTCCCAGGGTACCAGGCCGTGCCTCACCACAGGGATGTGGATGCANATTCCCTGCTTCCCACCAGCTCAGAGCTGCTGTTGGTCCTGGTCTGGTGGCTGTGGCTGGTGCAGACAGCTGCGAGCTCTCCGCTGGGATGAGCTGAGGTTCTCCCACAGGACATGCTGAGGTGCCAGCTCCTGCAGGACACCTTGAGGCACCCAATTCTCCTGCTGGGCCACTGGGTTCATCCCTGTGATGTGTCCTTTGGTGCTCAGGCTGCTCTAGGTGGGTGCCTTCCCGAGGTGTCCCTCACCACAGGGATGTGGATGCGCAGGAGCCCAAACCCAAACGGGGCTCAGCTGATCCCGGTTCTAACACCCTGCCGGGGGCCTGTCCTCCCGGGGACAGCACACAGGAACCTTCTGCCCTCTCCCCAACCAGCACTTAGACACTCAGAGGCCGCTCTCACGAGCAGCTCCTCAGAGCCTTTGGAAAGCACTTGCACAACCAGGCGAGCGCGTTCGGCTCCAAGCGCCAAAAGCACTGGATCGTGATCCCCCCGTGCCCCCTCGCCCAGGTCAATCTGCTGATTCCCACTGGGTTTTTCCGTGCTGTACTCTGTGTGTGTGAGTGTGTGTGTGTGTGTGTGTGGGGCGGGGGGCAGCCCTGGGGACCCTGCCCGCGGTGGCAGCGCTGTCCCCAAGGGGCAGGAGCGGCGCCGCTCGAGTCAGTGCTGGCAACACAAAGGGGCAAAAACAAAAAACAAACAAAAAACCCCTCCCTGCTCCTCGCCGGTGGTCAGTAGTGTTCTCACAAAGCCATGAAACTTCTCCGTAGTGTTGAGTGAAACTGTGACTAAAACGTTCTTGAATGATTCCGAGGTTCTTTTTTTTTTTTCCCCTCTCCCTCTTTCCTCTGTCGTTAATTCTTATTACCACTTTGGAAGAATAAACTTACAAAAAATTAAAAAAAAATTAAAACTTAAAAAAAAAATAAGAAAAAAAAAAGAACGAAAAAGAAAAAAAAGGCAGCTTTGATTTTCCAAATGTGCAATTCACATGTGAACAAAGTAATTCTGAAAGTAATTCTCAGTGTATTTTACATTCTCGTTGCTCTCTTCAAAGCAAGAGATGTTTTGCCCTGATGTCATTTCCAGCCTGCAGAAGATGTAATTTAAAACATATATATATTGTGCTTGCAAGAATCATAAATCTGTGCATCCTATGTCATTCCTTTTCCCATTGTTACAATACAGATATGATTTAGGTTGGATTTTTTTTTTTTCCCTTTAGACCTGTATAGTGTTTTTTTAAAATCAATTGTAAATGTCTGGTTTTCATATAATGTTTAAAAAACATTGAGAAAGAGGATGGTGCTTGTTCCATATCATTCTTGATTGTATATTGCTTCTGTTATGTTTATAAGTAAACTGTGCATGACTTGTGTTTAGCAGTCATTATTGTGTCCGTTTGTGAAATTTTTATTAAAAAGAAAAAAATTCCGTAGATGCACTTATTGTATATGTGATTAGATTTTTGCGTCCGAGGCTCGAAGCCTCGAACTGCCAAGGAAGAAAGAAAAAGTGTTGGCAGTTACTAATTAATATGGAATCGCTTTGTTGGGAGCATAATGAAATAAAAGATATGAAGTGTAGAAAATAATTAAAGGAAAAAAAAAAGGCAATTTTACAAATTTCATTTTGATGCTTGTGATAAAAGACAAATGTACTTGTGTAGAGAAATTCCTTTAAAATAATGAATAGAAAAAGCTGATTTTGAGGTTAATGCTGTAGAATAGGAATGTATACCAAATGTAATCTTTCCAATGCTACAATGAATTTATACATGAGATTGATATGCAATAAACCTGTGTGCTTTTATAAGCAGTGGTCCCGTGAGCTTCTTTTCAAGGAATAACCAGTAATGGGACATTGGGTGTGTCACTGTCTGGCTCTGCTGCTCTGCAGTACCTGTGGGGTCTTGGTGTTGTGTGTGTGTTCTTTGTAACACCCAAAAGAGCTCCAAAAAATTAAATTATGGCCATCCCACTTGCTGCTGAGGTCAGAATCATGGAATCACAGAATGATTAAGGTTGGGAAAGCTCTCCAAGACCATCCAGTGCAGCCTGTGCTCAATCCCCACCTTGTCCCCAGCCCAGAACACTGAGTGCCATGTCCAGCCCTTCCTTAGACATCTGCAAGGATAGGCACTCCAAACCTCCCTGGGCAGCCCCTGCCAACGCCTGGTCACCTTTTCCATTAAAAAAATCCTCCCCATATCCAACCTGAGCCTCCCCTGGGACAACTTGAGGCCGTTTCCTCTCATCCTGTCCCTTGTCCTCCTGTCAGGGAGTTGTGCAGAGCCAGAAGGTGCCCCCTGAGCCTCCTTTTCTCCAGGCTGAGCCCCTCCAGCTCCTTCAGCCAGTCCTCCCAGGATTTCTCCAGCCCCTTCCCCAGCTCTGTGCCCTTCTCTGGAAATGTTTCAGCCCCTCAATGTGTGTCTTGTGAGGGGCCCAGAGCAGGACAGAGCACTCGAGGCCACCCCAGAGCAAAGCAGGTGCATCACATCCCACTGAAGGGTTGGGCTGCTTGCACAGGGAGGAGTGAGAGTATTCCAGGGAGGGGGAAAGTGTTGGGACATCGGTGAGCTATTGGAAAATGTCAAGCATATTTCCTTTCACAACCAGAGCGCAGAGCGAGTGAACGGCCCAGTGATAGCGGTCAGATGGTTCAGCTCCAGGGGACCCTGGGAGCAGAAATTACTTGAAAGCCGGGTCTTTGAGCTAAAAAACCCCATTACACAACTGATGAATGGCCTCGCTTCAAAAAGTCATTCATGGTGATCAAATGATGGTGTCCCACGTTCTGGATAATGGCCCTTCCCCGGAGATCGGGAGGGTTTCAGGCGGAGCTGAACCCTTGAGTACGAGCCCTCCTCTCGCTGGAGCCTTTCTCCTTATTAGCCCCGGAGGGAAAGGATAAAAAATCCATGGGATAAGAAAGCTGTGATAATGGGGCGATTGTCAGGCAGGCCCCGGAGTGGAGAGAACAGAGGCATTTTAAAGACTATTGCTGACAAGCGGACTTTGTCATGCACAAAGTGCTTGAGATTCACCACAAACAAATGAGAAAAAGGCCCCATTTGGGGGACGGGGAGCAGCAGAACAGGGGGGCAAAAGAGAAGGTCAAGGAAAAGTTCTGTTCCCAGTAAAGACACAGAGCACTGTTGAGCCTTTACTGGGCAGCTGGGTTACGGGACAGCTGTCAGCAGCCTGACCCTCAGATCCTCTTTCCCAGTGGCTGCAGGGTCCAAAAGCAGCCGAAACTGATGTTTTTTGCATCCGGAGGGATCGCCCGAGGTCACCTTTGACCACTCAAGACCTACCTAAAGCAAACATCAGACGTGCCTGTGGTAAGGAACAGTCCCTGGGCTGCTGAATTACCGAGTGTGTGTCGGCCAGACCCCGAGGACAGCCGGGGCGCACTCCTTTGTCACCCGTTAACGTGACAGGAGAACGACACGGAATAATCCCCCGCCTTGCAGGGGTGGCTTTAGGGGATGGGGAACGCCGAGATTCCAGGTGCTCCGCCTAAACACCTGATTTACACTCATCAAGAAGCAGCAAAACACTGTCCCCAGAGACGCTTCATTAATTTGTCACCCCTGGGAAGCCGGGGCGAGCCCGGGACGGGGCACGGCTGGGAGCAGAGCGCTGCTCGGGGGCCGGGATGTGCCGGGATACCTGCTCCGGGCTCCGAGCGGCACCTCCAGCCCGGCACAGCCTCGGGGGCCGGACCGGCACCTCCCCCGGTCCCGCCCCGATCCCTCCCAGCCCTTGCCGGTCCCTCCCATCCCTTGCCCGCCGCCGCCGCCGCGCTGGCTCCGAGGGGCGCGGGTAGGTGCGGGCGCGGCGGGGTCGGGGCGGGGGCACCGCGGAGGGACCGGGGACCCCGGGGAGGGACCGGCACCGGGACCAGGACCGGCACCGGCAGCGGGGCTCCCGGGCAGCCGTGCGGGCGGCGGCCCCGAGCGCCTTCCGGGGAGGGGACGGCGGGGACCGGCTGTCCCGTCCCTCCCGAGGGCTCGTCCTCCCGCGGCTCTGTCCCCGCTGTCCCCGGGGGTCTCGGCGCCCAGCGATGCCGAGGGGTAGCTGAAGGGGTTTGGGTGCTCCCCTGGGCTGTATCCCGCCGTGTTCCCAGCCCGTTTGGAGCCCTGCACTGGGCAGGCAGGGGTGGAAGTACCGAGTTTCGGTGGCTGTGCCCGTGTGCCACCGCGGGCAGTGACACGGTGACACGGGGTCGGTGCCCTGTGTGGCCACCGAGGCTCCCTCCGCCCCACCACCCAGAGCTGTGGATGCTGCGGCCCCCAGACCCTCTGGGTTCAGGCCTGTTTATTGTTGCCAGGGCTTAGGATGAGCTTCATCCTCAGCCAGGACGGGGTTAAGAGCGGAATGTGGCGCTTTGCTCGTCCGAGGGACACTTGGCAGACCTCTGGACACAGAGCTTGTGTCCCGCATCCCAGGACAGTGGAATGAGCAGCATCTCTGTCAAACGAGCTGTTGTTGATGGGTCTGTGCTGTCCTCCTGCCAGTCATTCATGCAGGGAAAAGCACGGTCCAGCCTTGGTTTGTTTCCTGTCTTTGAAAGGGAACAGCTTGGAGATGGCACTGGCACACAATGGGATCTCAGTTGAGGGGAACTAAACCATGGCTTCTCCCTGAGTTATGTAATAGGCAGAGGGCATAAAACGCTCTGTCAGTTCTGTAGGGGCAGAATTCCATAGCTGCACGGTTCTGTGTGTGGCACAGGAGGGGATGAGTGACCTTAGGGACTCCCAGGGACTCCCCAGCCAGGTTTTCTCGTGGCAGGTGTGGTGTGAAGCCGCTCCTCGGCGCGGCTTGGGGCAGGTACGAGCTTGGAGGAGCCCAGAGTTCACGGCCAGGCGCCGCCGGGGATTCCACAGCCCGGGGGGAGGTGACATTCAGGAGGGTGCAAGGCCGGCTGTGGTGGCTGGCAGCAGCCCAGAGGGGAATGAGGGAACACGGAGGTGAGGCGGCAGCGGGGCTCGGGAAAGCCTGCCCAGCTCAGGTCTGAGCCTGCCCGGTGCCTGGGGCTCAGCCTGGCTGCTCCCGGTGCCTGGTGCCTGGCTGCTCCCGGTGCCTGACCACATCCTGGAGCCCCCAGCCTGGCCCTGACACACTCAGGTGGCCCCAGGAGGAGCGTGGGTGGTGGCAGCACCCCGAGTGTGTCCATACAGGCCCTGCCTGCGGAGCGCCCTGGGAAGGCGGAGGCTGAGGCCTGCGCTGTCCCAATGGCTCAGCGTAAAACCCTGCTGCCTTACCGGGAGCTGTTCAGCCACCTGTCTGTCTGTCTGTCTGTCTGTCCTCTTCAGCTTGCTGCACCCCTGGGCCACCACCATGTCTCGGAGCCCCTCTGGTTCCTCTTCGGATGACAAGACCTTGCTCCTGGAGTACCGCTGCCACCCAGTGCGGCCAGAGCCGCCCAGCCCGACCTGTGCCCCTGGCAAGCGCGGCTCCACCACAGCTCCCAGTGCCACCCCAGTGTCACCACTGGCCTCCCCCACCTCGGCCGAGCCCCGCCGCATCATCCTCAGCACGGAGAGCCCGGCGGCGCTCAAGGTGGGAACGCAGCAGCTCATCCCCAAGAGCCTGGCCGTCTCCTCCAAGCCCAAGAACTGCCCTTCCCGGCACCAGAGCTTCGGGGCGAGCCGGGAGCCCCTGAGCCCCGACCCGAAGCGGGCGGCCGTCCCCATGGTGGCCCCGGAGGATGAGGATGATGGCGGAGGGGCCCTCAAGCGCAACCTGAGGAACATGTCCTACCGCGCTGCCATGAAGGGGCTGGGCGCCGAGCTGGAGCCTGCCAAGGCCGCTCCCTTGCTGAAGCCCGTGTCTGAGGATGGCAGCGCCCTGCCTGATCGCAGCCCCACCAGGAGCAAGGTGGGTTTAGCACCCGCTGTCACCCCTGCCAGGCACCTCCTGCTTTCCTGCTGCATTTCCAATCAGCTCTGGAGCTGGTTTTGCTGAGCCTGGTGTCATGACCGGTGCCTTGGGAAGCTCCATATGACCAGCAGATGCTGCGGGTCCCTGGAGAGCCCGGGAATAGCTGACATGGCTTGGGTGGGGAGTGGAGCTGGCCGCTTGGCAGGCGGCTGCGGGATGTTTGCAGGGTGGGGCTGGCCGGGAGAGCGGCTCCAGGCGTACACAAACATGGGTGAAGCACGGCTGGGGAAAGGGAGACTCCAGAGCAGGCAAAGTCCAGGTGTGAGAGAGGTTTGGCAGCAGCCAGTGCAGGTACAGAATGGTTCTGAGCCTGACCCTGGTTACAGGAGGTGAAAGCTGAGTCACCTGGGTAAGGCAAACAGAGATCAGACAAAAGCCAGGCTGAAAGAACAGGGTGGTGTGGGCTGACTGGCACAGGGAACTCCCCCTTTTCCTGAAAGAGTTTTTCCCAGGGCCTCAGGAGTGTGGTAACCACAGCAGGCTCTCCTCTTGCCCTTGCAGAGAACCCTCGGGCGGAAGCGGGTGCAGAAGCGTGGTGGCTCGTTCAAGGACCGTGAGTGCTCCTGTCCCCTGTCCCTTGTCCCCTGTCCCCTCTGCCTCAGCCAAGCAAATCACTGCCATGCCCTTCCCCATTGTGCTGCTCCCTGTCCATGGTCTGGGGCCATGGCTTTTATCTCTGTTTCCCTGAAGCAACGGGAGCATTACAGCCCTGCTTTGCCCCTTCTGGGGCTGATCACGCTCCAGTTGCTGCCATGCTCACAGATGGATGGCTCCCAGGGAAAATGGGAGAGCTGTGGGAGGCTGTTGGGAGCAGGAGCCGCTGGGTAATCAGTGCAGTGCAAAGTCCAACCTCATCAGGGAGTTCCTGGCCCGGGCTCGCTGGCACTCGTGGCTGGTGGCCAGCAGGGCAAGGCAGCCGTGGTGGGAAGGGAAGCCGTGGGCTGGGAGAGGCTGCTGTGTTGACCTCGTGTCTCCTCCTTTCCACAGAGCCCCAGCTGTATCAGGAGATCCGTGAGAGAGGTCTGAACTCTGTCAGCCATGAGTCAGATGAGGACTTGCTGGAGGAGTCCCTGCCAGAGGAGCCGTCCCCTCTGGGTGCTGCCATCGTGGTGCAGAGCTACCGCCCGGCCCAGGTCACCTGGAGCCAGCTCCCAGAGGTAGGGACAGCAGCCCTGAGGGTCTGAGAGCTGTGAGGGGATAATTCCACATCATCAGTCCTTGCACTGGGGTGTTCTGGGCTGTCCAGCCCTGGCTGGGACACGCAAGGTCTGCCCAGGGTCTGTTGATGCAGGCGGTGCTGCTGTGGTTGGGCTGCACCCACAGCTGAGGGGAAGGTGGGTGCTCCTTGCTGGGCTTTCCCTGTGGGCTGTGGGGAGAGTTATCTTGATCCAGGGAGGGGCAGCAGCCAGCTGCTGGGGCCTGGGAGGCCAGGTGATGCAGGAGTGAGTGGTGATGGGCAGTGCTGGGGGTGAGTGATGGTGTGTGAGGGGTTGTGATGGTGTGTCATGCTGTGTCATGGTGTATCATGGTTTGTAAGGGTGTGTGATGGTGTGTGATGGGTTCTGGTGGTGTGTGCTGGTGGGGTGTGCACTGGGGTGGCTGACACAGCCCCAGACCGCACTAGAGGGCGTGCAAGGACCATCGTTCCTGCTCATCCACAGGTTCTGGAATCGGGCATCCTGCAGAGGATCTCCCCCGAGGAGCGCAAGCGGCAGGAGGTGAGAGAGGCCTGGGATGTGCCTGGGAGCACAGTGAAGGCACCAAAGGCTGTGGGACACACATGGCTCTGTCAGGGCCAGCTCATGGTGCTGCTGCTTCCACTACTGGGCAGTGCTGGGAGGGCTCACCTGCACAAACTGGTGGGGAAACAGGCAGCTCCCCTGAATGCTGATGGGAAGGGAAAACATCTTCATGCTATGGCTTTTTAACAATTATGTGTTCTAAAACACACTGGGATTATTGGTGTTGGCCAGGCCATGCATGAGATGACACAGAGAACCAACAGGGAGCTAAGTAATTTCCAGTAGCTTTGTGCCAAAAGAGTATAAATAAGATTTAACAATTAATTTAACAAGTAATTTCCGGCTTTGTGCAGTTTATGCTGTTGCATCTTCCCTACTTTCTCCAGGCAATGTTTGAGATCATCACTTCTGAGTACTCCTACATGCACAGCCTGAGCATCCTGGTGGGCCACTTCATGAGGTCAGAGGAGCTGAAGGAGACCATGACTCAGACAGAGCACCACCACCTCTTCTCCAACATTGGGGACATCCTGAAAGTCAGCACAAGGCAAGTGGGGCCAGGGGCTGGGACCAGGCAGGCCTGGGAGGGGACCCTGAGCTTTTCATTTGTGCTGAACCAACCATCCCTTGGATTGCTGAAGGTGCTCGCTGGGAGCTGGGGAGGAAATGCCTTGGGAGGCAGTGCTGGGTGAGCTGTGTCCGTGTGGGAAAGCAGCAGGAGGAGGATGCAGCAGCCCTGGGAATGGCTGTGGGGGTGTTGAGGGCTTGTGGCTTCCCAATGGGACAGAAACTAAACCTCATGAAGGGCTGAGGTGGAGGAGGGATCCTGTGCAGGAATGGAGGAAGCGTGTGCCTGTGGGGAAGGCGTGGGTGTCTCGGCTGCTGGAGCTGCCCTGCCTGAAGGGATCCAGGCCCCATCTCCTCTGGGAAAAAGCTGCAGTGGGAACGTTCAGTTTGTCCAGCCCTAGTGAGTCATGGTGGTGAGGCTGTTTAAATTCTCTCCTCAGCTTCTTTGAGGACTTGGAGAAGCGACACCAGGAGCACCTCCTGATCCCTGACATCAGTGACATCGTGGAGGAGCACGCCTCGAAACACTTCAACCCCTACATCAGCTACTGCTCCAATGAAGTCTATCAGCAGAGGACACTGGATAAGCTGCTGTGAGTACAGGGCTTGGGCAGGCCAAGGAATTGCTTCTGAGGGGCTCTGGCCTCCAGGGATTGCAGAGGTTGATAACACGTAGGGACATGGATGGGCCTTGTTCATCTCCAGGCCAAGTCTGAGTCTGTTGTTCGTACATTTGTGGCTTTACCCACCTTTTGGTGGGCTCATGACCTCTCTCTGGGTGCTTTTCCACCACCTGCTGTGGGATCAGTCCCAGCTGGGCACTCTGAGCCTGGCAGAGTGACAATGACCACCCCAGGCAGTGCCATCACTGCTCTGCATTTCCTGTGCATGGAGAGCTGCTGGAAAATCCTGACAACTGCAGAACAGAGTTAATGGAGCTTTCTTGTCCACTTCCAGAACCACAAATCCCTTATTTAAAGAGACCCTGAAACAAATTGAAAGGAAACCAGAGTGTGGAGGCCTGCCAATGATCTCATTTCTCATTCTGCCCATGCAGAGGGTGACACGGCTTCCTCTGCTCCTAGATGTAAGTAGTCACAGGGTGGCATTGCTTGGCACCTCTGTAAAGGTGACACTGCTATTCCCTTTATTTGCTGAGCCTGGAACAGCCTCTGCTTGGACTTCCAGCCCTCTGGAGCTGGGCCCTGGATGCTGAGCCTGGATGCTCCTGTATTCAGAAGAAGCATTTGGATAACTCTCATGGTGGGATTCTTGGGGTGTCCTGTGCAGGGCCAGGAGTTGATCCTAATGGATCCCTTCCAACTCAGCAGATTCTGTGATTTATATCCAGAGCAATCTGCTTCTCTGGGGGTTGTCAGGTGTGCAGCTTTAAGCTCTGTGAATAACATTTCATGTCTTGGTGCCACCTGAGCTCACCATCTGAGCGACCTGAGCTTCTTCTGTGCCATGTCTGAGCCCCAGAGTGAGGTGGCACAAATGTCCTAATTGATGGGTGGTCAGGCAGCCCAGGAATGGAAAGCAGATCTTGCATTCTTCATGGAAATCTGCTCTAAATGGCCAAGCTGCTGGATGTGGGATTTCCAGTAACTGCTCCCAGTCTGTGCTGGGTTGCAGGGGTGAGGGCCAGGGGATGGCCAGGCACATATCAGACATGAAACCCCCAGATTCACAGCTCCCAGCACTCTTAAACCTTCCTTTGACCATTGGGAACAGCTCAATCAATGTGTGACATCCTGAAATCCCGGGGAAACAACTGATGCTCCCTCCTCTGTGGTGCAATGTCACTAAAGCTTCTTACCTTGGAATTCCAGACCGTCCAGCAAAAAACAAACGCGCGCACCGCAGCGTACGGAGCTGCCACCCGTGCTGTGAAGGCCATCAGCAAGGTGAGGCCCAGCTGCCAGCCCTCCAGCTCTCCTTCTGCCAGCTCTGATCCATTCTGGCCTCTCATTTCCATCATCAGTTCACTTGAGGCTCCTCTGCTCCAAACAGCTGCCGGATGAACACTTCTTTTCTCACCTTTGCCACCTGATCTTGGTTTGTTCCTTTTTCTTGTCCTATTTTCTTCTTTCCTCTTTGGCCCACCTTTGTCCTTCACCGTGGTTTTTGGGGATTTGGGCAAAGGGCAGTGAATGAAGCAGAGGGAAGTGTGGAGTGCTGGAGTCACAGGCTGTGCAGTGTCTCTGCTCCTGGATCTCATCTCCCTGTGTTTTTCCATCCACTGGTCAGTCACACAGGCCAAAGGGCCACAGAGACTGCAGCCACCACCGTGCCAGTGGTGACTCTTCCTTTCATCCCCCTGAAGAGCAGCTCTTGGCAGCACATTCCTGCTGCTTCCAGTCTGTCCTGCTCTGACATCCAAGCAGAGTCCTCCCCTCTGTGTAATTGTCCATCCTCCTGCCTTGAGCTCTTCTCAGATTATTAATTCTTCTTCTTCCTGTTGCTCCCTCAGTTCTAGTGCAGGTTCACTTGAGTCCTTCTCCAGACAGAGCCCATGTGCCATCTCTCTCCAGACAGAGCATCCTTTTCCCAAACCTGGCATGAAGCCTGTGCCAGGATTTGTCTGTCTCTCCTGCTCAGGGCAGCAGGACAGTCCCTAATGCTGAGGGTCGTGTGGGAGATGGATGGGATCAGTGTCTGACCCTTCTCCCCTTCCCTTGGGATGTTTTTCTCTTCCCAGCTGGTCAAGAGTTGCAATGAGGGAGCTCGGGCTATGGAGAGGACAGAGCAGATGTACACCTTGCAAAAACAGCTGGAATTTGGGAAGAAGAAGGTGAGGCCTCGTGGAAGTGGTGGTGGGAAGTCTTCTGGGGGCTGTTTAGGCAGGTCAGACCTGTGCTGGGAATCCTTCTGGGAAGCCTGTACTGGGCTGTTGGATGCAGTCAGAGGCTGCATCTCTGGATATGCTGCAGTGAGGTGCGTGGCTGCTCCACCTTCCCCCAGCCCCCTGTAAAATCCTTTTTAAAAGACACCTAAACACATATGGCGTGTCCCTCCCAGCTGACCCCAGGGCCACTCCAGGTTCACTGCTTAGCTTTGAGTTTGCCTGCTGCTGGTGAGGAGGTCAGTGGCTCAGCCTTTGCGTGGCGCTGTTGCAGCCGTTCCCGCTGGTGTCGGTGTCGCGGTGGCTGCTGAAGCGCGGGGAGCTGCACCTGCTGCTCTCGGAGGAGGCCGGGCTCTTCCGCCGCGGCGCCGGCCGCCTCTGCCACCTCTTCCTCTTCAACGACGTCCTCATCATCACCAAGAAGAAGAGGTGAGGCTGCGGGGAGGGCCCTGCCTTTCCCCTGGAGAACAGCTAAGGGATTAACCCCCAGTTTCCTGAGTACCAGAGAAATCCGTGAGGTTTCCCTGTTTTCGCCTTTTTGAGGCGTCCCTTGTCAGCCAGAAGAGAAGCACCCAGTCCCACTGGTGGCTTTGCCTCGGTGGGTGGGTGGCTAACAAGTCCCCAGAGCCATGTCCCACCCTCCAGGCTGCTCTGGCAATGCCTGCTGAGCCTCCTGTGCCGGGCTGGGAGCTGGGAAATGGCCCAGACCCCACAGCTGAGGTGCTGATCCTGTCTGTACCACAGCGAGGAGAGTTACACAGTCATGAACTATGCCACGCTGGACCAGGTCACCGTGGAGAAGGTGGAGAGCTCAGATCCACCCTCCCCTCCTCCTGGCAAGGCTGGTGGGCACCTGCTGCGAGTGGTGCTGGAGAAGGACAGCGAGGGCCGGCGGGAAGAGGTGGTGCTGTCAGCAGAGACGCTGTGAGTGCCACGCTGGGATTTTGCTCTGGCTGGTGGGATGAACTGGTGCCCTGGGAATCCTGTGAGGCTTCTTTAAATCTCCCTGTACCCCCACGGTCTTCCTCCCAGAAATGGGGATGTGCACAGGCTTCTCCCAGGCTCTCTTCCTTCCTCTCTTATATTTCCCATATAATTCCCACATCAGCTTCCCCTGTCCAAGTGAAGCGAAGCAGCTGGGCCGTGTGTGCCACTTCAGAAGTGTCCTTACATTGAACAGTTTGATGAAATGCTTGTCCAATCTGACTCCCCTGGAAAGCATTCATCCTGCAGGTAATGTCCCAGCTGCTGCTGGCCACAGAGATTGCTGTCTGTCCTAATGCTTTCTTTGTGTTTCCCTCTGGCAGGAGTGACCGGGCCCGGTGGATTGCGGCACTGATGCACAGGGAGAAGGAAAAGCCTGACACCACTCCCAAAGGAGGTACCGTGTGCCAGAGGGCAGCCTGGCTCTGCTGGGATTCCCTGTTACACTGGAGCATTTGCAGGCCCAGGTTTCTTCCTGGTTCTCCTCCACTCCTGCCAACGGAGAGGAAAAGCCCACGCCTTGCTCCTTAGGAGTTGCCTCCCATTAAGTTATCAGCCACAATTAACCTTAAATGCATTTCCTGGGAGGCACAGTGGAATTCCAGGAATGCCTTTGGATGTTGTTAGAGGAGGTTTGACAAGCTTGGAGGGATAAAGGGCAGGGACAGGAGGGGATGAAGCATGCTGTGCTGGGGTGCACTGGGTGGGCAGCTGGGGGTGTCATGGCTGAGCAGGGGGCTGTGCTTGCTCACTGTCCCTGCTGTCCCCTGTCCTGCAGACCTGAACCAGGTGGAGATCACCCGTGCCTACCTGGCCAAGGAGGCGGATGAGCTGTCCCTGCAGCAGGCAGACGTTGTCCTGGTGCTGGGGGAAGAGGATGGTGAGTGAGGGGCTGGTCTGGGGCAGCGGGAACCTTCAGTCATCCCTGGGGACTGGGATTTTAGCAATTGCAGAAGCTTCCAGGAAGCTCTGGCTGCTGATGATACCCGTGACACTGGCTGGTGCTGTGTCCCAGCTGGTGACAGTGGGTCCTGGGGGGGCTGAGGGAGGTGGCACTGCCATGGGCAGCTGTTGTGTTCCTTAGGGGTGACTCCTGTGGCTGGCACCAGCAGTAGAGGTGTCAGAAATGAGAGAAAACACCCCCCAGAACAGACAGTAAATCAGAATGCTCCTCCCCTGCCATCCCTGGATGCCTCTAGCCAGCACCTCCAAGGGAGGGGAGTGGTGCATCCCCAGGATCCATGGCCCTTCCCAGCCCTGTCACTCACTCTGTTCTCTCTCCTAGGCTGGTGCTGGGGGGAGAGGCTGCGGGATGGGCAGCGGGGATGGTTCCCCCAGGATCCATGGCCCTTCCCAGCCCTGTCACTCACTCTGTTCTCTCTCCTAGGCTGGTGCTGGGGGGAGAGGCTGCGGGATGGGCAGCGGGGATGGTTCCCCCAGGATCCATGGCCCTTCCCAGCCCTGTCACTCACTCTGTTCTCTCTCCTAGGCTGGTGCTGGGGGGAGAGGCTGCGGGATGGGCAGCGGGGATGGTTCCCCCAGGCCTGTGCCAGGCCCATCACGAGCCGCGTGGCCGCCGAGGGCAACGTGCGGCGCATGGAGCGGCTGCGCATCGAGACCGACGTGTAGGGACAGCCCAGAGGGACTCCCCCCTCTGCCTCAGGGACCTGCTGACCTCTGCAGACTGAGCCCATGGAGAGGAGGCAGCAGCAGAACCTTTCTCCTTGTCTGGGGTGGTGGATCTCATCGGCCAGGACGGGTCTGTGAGGCGGCTGTGACACGGCAGCTCCCTCTGTGAGAGCTGGCACTGGGCACTCCTGGCAAGGCTGGCACTGGTGATCCAGAACAGGCTCTGGGAGCAGCTGAGGGCTTGGCTCAGGTTGGAAAGGCTGGAGCTGTTCTGGGCTCTGAGGTGCCCGTGCCACCGTCTCTGTCCCTGCTGGCAGCACCTGCTGCACACCTGGTGTGGGGAGAGCACTGTTTGGAGTTTAAATCCACGTGCTTGGATTATTCCTCATCCCAGTCTGTGCTCTTGTTTCTCTTTTTTCTGTCTCTCCCCCCCACACAATAATTCTTGGGCCTTTGGGCAGAGCTGTGCCCTGCACAGGTGAGGTGATGCCAGGCACCTTTCTGTCACTTGATGAAATACTTGATGCCAGAGTTGTTCCCATGGAGTCAGCTCTGGGGCCAGGAGTGGGATATGCTCCAGGCAGAGGGGGAAGCAGGGGCAGGATGAGGAGCAGTGCTGCAGCTCCCACCTGCCTTTCCCTCCTCCTGACTGGGGAGGGGGTTCAGCCCCTCACACCCCATGCAGGGGACATGGCAGCTACAATTTTGGGGTGAGCCAGCCCCTTACGCTGCCAACTTCACATTCACAGGGGCAGCGTTGATGTAAGGTCTGTTCTGATCAAACTGTTAAACTGTAAATTAATGTAACAATAAATTCTTGGATACCAATGAACCATGTGTTCTCCATTAGTGGTGTGTGTCCCTGAGCATTACAGCTCCAAGCAGCCAGGTTGTCCCAGCTGTGAGCCCTAAAAAGAATCTTCATTCTGCTGCTGGCATTGCTGTAGCCTCTGCATGTTCTCACACATGTGCATCTCATGAAACACCCTCCAGAGCCAGCCTGCTGTCACCTGGAGCAGCTGTAAGGTGAATTTGACTGAGACAGACAAGATAAATACAAACTCAGCCAGGCTCTGTTTATTTCTTTTAACTGTGGAGAAAGTAACATTTTTCTTCAGTGCTAAATTAGAGAAGATCCAAAAAGGGAGGCAGTACAAGAAAAGAGGAAGCAAAC
>VWYE01022580.1:141591-205191 GCA_013398995.1 Alaudala cheleensis | reverse complement strand
TTAAGTATATCCTGAGAGATGGCTTTGCTNCAGTTTCACAAGCACCAATGTAATCCTCCAAAAATCACCTTAAGGAAAAACAAAACCTCACCCAAACCCAACCAAAAATCCACTTTCATTATACTTTCATTACAATTCAGGAATCTGAATTCTTGTTTCATGGGTAAAGTTTTAAATATGGATTAAATAAGCTAGTCACATATGTTGGGCTGACCAAGTACAAAGCCATTTAAAAATTTCTCCTTCTGGAGCACATTATTTTATTAAAATAGGTACCCTCTACTGTTAAAATATTTGACCAGAGTGGGGAATGTAAAACTATTTTTATACAGACATTAAAGCAAATTTGAATAATTCCAAAACATCAAAAAGATAAAGGATGGGAATGAGAGAAATCGCACTTGGAGAAAAACGTGGTTAAAAAGTCAGTATTTAGCCATGACCACAATGGAACAAAAACTAGGAAACAAAACTCAGATGGAGAATTTATAAGAGTACTGCGTGATTAGATTTATTTTGGAGAGGTCTGTGGCAATATATATGGGCTGTATATCTATATATGGGATATAGATATGGGCTGCTCGTGTAACTTTTATTTAAATACCTCTTTTAAGCATTTTCCCCACTTTTTTTTCCTTGCTGCTTGTCTACAACAGCATCTTGCCTTTAATTAGAAAAATTCCTAAATGCCTAAAACCTTGTCTTTGAAACACATCTGAAGTTAGGATAACCTAACTTCAGCCACCCTGAATATTAATATCTTGATCCAGTCCTGCTTTTTGAAAACCACACAAAATCCAGGATGCTGCCTGTGCCTAACCCCGAGAAGAGAACCATTTCTTCATAAAAGACAACAAACTGGACAGAGAAACAGCAGCAGCCTAAATTAATGCAATTGTTAACAAACATCTGTTGCCAAGATTTGTTTTGCAGAAAAGGAACAGATGCAGACTGTCTAAACACATCAAGCCTGTGCAGTGGGAGACAGCAGACAAACAGAAGAAAGGTTTGCCAAAAACCCCCAGCTTCTCAAATGGCTGAATTAAAAGGTGTTTAGTAACTGTGGAAGACATGTTAAAATAAAGAGGGATCCACAATCTAAGAACCTACCATGCTATTGACCAAATATTGTTTCAAGCCTTTCTTACATTAATTTGGTTTATGGAAATTTGTGTCAGGTTCCATGGATTCTATCCTCAAGATGACTGCTTCAGAGAAAAGGAATAAACCTGTTCTGGACATTAATACAGGATTTCTACCCAAGACAGCCGTAAGACAGACAGCATTCAGCAACTGGTACTGCTATAAAGCACCTCATAAACCCTTTTAATGAAATATTTCACAAAAGTGTTGTCATACCTGGGCCAAGCAGCGGGGACCGGTTTGGCTGGGCACTTGACTGGTGCGATGGCTGAGGTTCAACCATGTTGGTGTTGATAATGGTGCTAGTGGTGGTGGTGTTGGTTGTGGTACTGCTCTGAATTATAGGATTATTTCTATCCCACATGTTTACAGTCTTGTTGTTGTTGTAATTTGGGTCGCCCCAAGCTGAGGTACCATCATCGATTTCCATCTTGCGGCGAATGGACGGCGGCGATGGCTCTTCCCAGCCAGTTGCCTCACAGTTCTCTTTTTGTTTGGCTGGCACTGGCCCACCAACCCACCCTGACCCTGTCTGTTTGACAGAAGCAGCTCCTCCCCAGTTACTCACATTGTTGTCCTGGGGTTTATTAGCCCAGTTTTGTTGGGGGCCTGGCTTTAAAGATTCCCCCCAACTTGTACCTGTATTAGCCTTGCTGTTTGTGCCATTCCCCCACCCACTGGTCCCAGACTTTGTGGAATCATTCCAGCCAGACCCCGACCTATTGTCAGAATCCCATCCAGATCCATTCTTCTTCCCATCACCCAAGTGTCCAGGAACAGATGATGAATCTGTCCAGTCTCCACCTCCCGAAGTCCAGCTTGGATTTGATTTCTGTCCATCTCCCCAGTTTTGAGATTTGGGTTTCTGAGGTTCACCCCAGGTAGGTGATTTGTCCTCCTGATTTGCGGTCCCACTCCACGCGTGGCCGCTTTTGGCAGCAGCAGCATTATTAACAGTAGTAGAGCTTGCTGACTCTCCCCACCCCCCTGGGCCATTTGGTGCTTTGTTGTTATTGTCTCCCCAACCTGTATTTGTTGGAACAGCTGCCGGTGGAGAGTTGACCCACCCAGATACTGAAGAGGTATTTGTACTGTTCATGATGGACCCATCGTTCTTCCCCCCTGAGTTTGAAGATTGAGTAGCTGCACAACCCCAGGCCTCAGTTCCATTGTCATTCTTCCGCTCAGACCTTGGGGACTCTTCAAATTCCCAGGCAGTGTTTTGCTTCACAGGGGTCTGTCCCCACCCCGTGTTGGACAGGACCCTGGGGTCAAGGTCATTTCTTGGCAACTGAACTTGCCCTTGGTCTATCATCCCTTTGTCTCTCCTCCTGCCCTCTCCAGCCCCCTCCCTCCCAGTACTGCCTTCATTTTGACTCCCACCGCTGTCATTGCTTCCTTCACTAGCCGTGGTGCCAGACGCCGCAGCTTTGGCCCAAGAGTTCATTTGTTCATTGCCTTGCTGCATGGCAGGATTCGGACTGGTAACGCTTGAGCTATCCCACCCTGTTGATCCTTTCCCATTGATGTCGCTATTGGAATGCTGGTTTGGAGGCTTGCCCCACTCCCCGTTGACACCGTTGCTGGCGCTGCGGTTGGGGTGGCCCCAGGCTCCAGAATGCACACCTCCAGCCCCACCGCCGCCCCTGCCCCACGCCAGGACCCCGGGGCCGGAGGGAGGCCCCGAGTCCCAGGCGTTCGCTCCGTTTCCTTCCTTTTGCACAGCGCTGCTGGATCCGTTTTGTTTAGCACTTAATGCTGAGTTCACAGTGTCTCCATTCCCCTGACTGAACCCAGAATTGCTGTTTCCTGCGGCAGGATTACCCGGGGACATGCCCCATACTGAACTGCCCATTCCTTCACCACTGCCCCCGCTGACTTGAGAAACCGCTGTTCCGTTAGCACCAGGAAGGCCTTGCAGGTGGGGCGGGATGATGGCCCCCATGCCCACGGCCATCCCCCAGTTCGGCAGTCCGTTTGTCTGCATTGCATTGATAGGGTTTGGTGAAGAGTTCATGGGGTTAGTGTTATTTGGTCCATCAGTGTTAAGGTTCTGAGGTTGTACGCTGAAAGACACATTCTGAGAAGTGGACGTTTGTGGTTCTGTGCTCTCTTGCGGCAGCAAGTTTCCCCAAGCACCCAAGGTGCCTGTTGGGTTCCCATTCTGGTTGCCCATGTTCTGACCTATGGCACTGACTGGACTGCAAATACTGGAAGGGTTGCCTGCTCCCACAGTTCCTTCATGTCCAAGTACAGGCCAGGCAGCTGGATTGGCATTAGGGTTAAGGTTAAGATTCATGCCAGCATTCGAGTTGGAAGCACCCCAGCAGTTCTGACTTCTACCATCTCCCATCATGTTGTCCATCTTTCCATCCCCACCACTGGCAGAGCAGTGAGCTAGGCCAGAGCTGGAGCCTGCAGCCACCCCCCACACCCTGGCCGAGCCGCCGTTGCCGTTTGCTCCACCAGCTCCAAGGGCACTCTGGTTAGAAGTGCTTTGGACGAGTGCTCCGTTGGCGCCATTATTGCCATTAGTTTTCTTTGTATGTCCAGTGAAGTTGCCTTGGGCACTCCCTGTAGCCATGCTACTGTTCTCTGAGCCACAGTTGGAGGCAGAGTCAGTGTCTGTAGTACATTCTGAGGCAGACTCAGTCTCAGCTCCGGTAATGGAAGGCCACGCTTCCTTGTCAGTCCTGTCTATTATCACTTTATCCCAGCTGCAGTTGCCTTCACTCCTGAAAGCGGGCTGCTGTCCCCAGTGGGAATTCTCATAATGGTCTCCCAATCCACTGTGGCTGAGATCTGAAAGGATGCAAGGTTAAAAATGAGTCCACTGTTCAAGCACTGCAAAAGCCCTCTATTAAGCACTGTTTTACACCATTAGTTACAGCACTACATTCTGCTAAAATTTAGAGTACATTCTCTAACATAATACAGCAATTTTCCTTACTACAATGGAGCACGATGCTCATATTAATTTGTTTGAGGGTTTTTTTTTAATCTGGCAAGACTCTCAATTAAAATAACTGAACAATTTCATTTTAGAACAGAGCAAGTGTTTTGTAGCCCCCAGTGTACCAGTAAAAATAATAAGCAGGCAATAAATAAGAAGAGCAAATATACTAATCTACATGAAAAGTCAAAAAGCAAATTTGGAAAAAAAACACAGAAGAGTATCTTACCATTTATTTTGACTCAAATCTCATTCTTCAGAGAAATACAAAGAAAGAGCATCCAATAAAAAAATGTCAAATGTCTGCCTGCCCTGAGATATTACACACACACTAACAACACAACTCACCAAATTCATGCTGCATTTAGGTTTGTAACTCTTCCAGGAAATGAAGAAACCAATACAAACAGCAAGCTTTATTGTAAGGTGCCAATTATAGACACCACTAATGTATATTTTAGCAGAGAACTTGGACATCTCTAAACAACTGACAGTTTTGGAAACTTACCTCTCACAGGCTTTACTTGTGGTTTAAATATCATTTTGCATTTGTACACACAATCCCCTGTGTCCCCAAGCAAATGAAGAGTGATGCTGTGCCTTTTCAGTGCTGTCACATCCTCAAACACAAACACTAACCCAAAAAATTAACCAAAAACTCTTGAGCACCTACTTGCTCACCACCCTGTGACAATGAACTGGAAGGCACAACACATCTCATGTTAAGAACTCAAGCTTTGGTCAAGGTTTTGCATTTACTTTCCATCCCAAATGTTCTGTAGAAGATTATTCCTCTTAGTTTTTTTGACAAGAATTTGATAACAAGTATTTCAGTCTGATCCAAGAGATCTGTATGGGAAACAATCTGCAGAAGAGCTCCTCTTAACTGCTTGCACATATCAAAGTAACAAATTTTGGATGTCAATTATTTTTGCTTGCTTTAAATCTGCTGAAACATGACTTCTACTCTTTGTGATTTGTGAATAAAATGAGTATTTTTGTGGGGAAGATGGATGCAACAAATCTCCCAAACAAGCTGTTAACAACGAATGCCTAATATGAATTAATTTAAATCACAAATATGTTGGTGTGCTTAGCTCCTCTAATTAGAGGTGTTCTGACACTGCAGAAATTACTCCCAAGATTAGAAAAAGCTCTCTCTCTCACGGTCTTGTTCACACATTTCACCTGTAACTTTTTAAGGTGATTACTTGGTTGCCTTATGAACATTTTGCAAGAGAAAGAAATACATGTTAAAACAACCTAGACTGCCTTTTTTTTTTTTTAATTTAAATTAGCTGAAGCAGAAGAAAGAATTTTAGAGAAAGAGGAAAGTTTCTTAGTTCATCATCTATCTTCTCATTATACCAGGGAAAGACCTAAATGACAGAAAGACCTAAATAATCAGAGAAAATAGAATTGCTTGGGTTTGAAGGGACCTTAAAAATCATCTCATTCCACCCCCTGCCACGGGCAGGGACACCTCCCACTATCCCAGGTTGCTCCAAGCCCTGTCCAACCTGCCCTTGGACACTTCCAGGGATGGGGCAGCCACAGCTGCTCTGGGCACTCTGTGCCTCCCCACCCTCACAGGGAAGAATTTTGTCCATAATAATTGACAACAGCATGATAAATCTGAAAGAATGTGAACAAAACCATTTGGATTTACCTGGATTCCTTCCTCTACATGCAATGGCTGGGGAAAGGAAGAAAAAATAACAGGGTTATTCCTGGATACAGCCACTGCTACAGCACAGAGCTGAGGAAGCACGTTGAACATTTACCTGGTGATCTAGATTTGCTACACAGGTGTTAAACAGAGACCAGAAAACCAGATAAAACATGGAAGGGGAAGGCAGGCTGTGAAAGGACTTAAAAAGGGTCAGCAGGGTCAGAGAAATGAGCCGAGGTACATTCTCAGCAGTGTAGCAATGAACAAAGGGAAAAAAGCAGCAGCAGGCCAGGCCAGAAGATAAGAAGTTGAGGCAAGCGAGAAATCAGATAAGAGGAGTTATACGAGATTTTTTTTTTCAACCCTGTGGGTGGTGCGACTCAGGGCTGCGTTTCAGCCTTGACAGAAGGATTTGAAAGTGGCTGGAAATGCATTGTTCCAATGAAAGGGCTCCTCAAAGCTGAGAGCTCAGCTCCGTGTGCTGGGAGAGCGACGGCGCTGCCCGGGCACGGCTGTGCAGGGCAGCCTGGGGAAGGAGGGTCAGCAGAGCACCCAGGATGTTCTCCATGCTCACACAGCAACAGCACCACGGCTGACAAGATAAAAGGGGGCTGCTTGTTTAATCAGTTCCTTTCTCCTCTCCCCCGAAGATGGGGGTTAAAGCAGGGCTCAAATTTGAAAGCACTTAGGAGACAAAATAAGGGAAGGGATCGGATTGAAGATGACAAAATGGGTTAGAACGATTGCTGAGGGTAGGGAGCAAAACTATTTGTTAAATAAGAGACCAGATCTTGAGGAGCAATAAGAGAAACCAATAAGAAAATTTTGATGGAGAAGAGCTATAAAACCCAAGAGATGCCCATATTAAGAGTAGAAAATGGCCAAGTGCCTGGGCTTGGCCAAGCACAGCTCCTCCAGGCAGGATCCCACCAGGAAACCACAGCTCCAACCCCTGAGCTTCCCAAGGCTTTGCAAATCCAGGTGCTCCCTTTCCTGTCCCATGGGCACAGTCGCTCTTCCCAAGGTTCAGATGATTCACTCAACAGTAACCACTAATCTGGAAGTGGGGACTTTGGTGGGGATTACAGTAATTCTGTGTACGGGATGTGAAATCAGGGATGTCCCCCTGGAGCAGAGGGTCCCTGTGCTATGCCTTCCCTGCTCCAGAGGCAGCGGGGTCCTGCTGACACCTCCCACAAGTCATGGATTCAAAACTCACAGACAAACCCTGCAATAACCTCAGAGTGTCCAACACCCACTGCAACAATCAGTTCTAACACCAAAGGCTGCTGCCATAGAGCTCCTAAGAAAAAGGACAGATGAAAAGAATGGAAAAAAAGATTTCACTAAATGAACCTGCAAAAACTGGGACTTTGCTGTCAGACAAACCAAGAATTTGAACACAGATCTTGAAGAGACTAAGTTTGATATTCTTGTCTCTAGAAGCAAATAATAAAAAGGCATTTTTCCATTCTCTTTTAAGTAAATGGGGCTTGCTGCTATGAAATAAATAATGAGTAGCACAGTCCTACTTAATCTATAAAGACCTTAAACATTTGGGAAAAATGTTTGAAAATGTTTGAAAAAAGTGAATGCAAAATATTTTATATTATTAAATCTAGAGAACTTTGCGGTTTGTTTGGGGTCTTTTGGGTTTTTTCTTTGAAAATGCAGATTTCCTTTTCTAGGAAACTAATTCTTCACAGAAATTCCCAATATTTTCTTTTCGAAGTTGTTAAGACTGAAATGGGAAACCCATTTTAAAAATTTTTAAGTATTAGTTCCTCTTTATTTATGCAAAGATATGAAATAAAAGCACTGATTCCACCAGAAGCGTTTTTTATCCCTTCTCTGTGAGCTGAGCAGAGACTGTAAACAAGGCACAAGAACCAGGAACCACAGGTATCCTAGTGCTGGGACACCACAAAGTGAAAACAATTTTTAAATTAATACTTTGTGTTTCAAAATCTTAATTATGCATCTTTTATAAAATATCATTCCCCTGATCTACAATGTTTCTTCAGCCATCAGGAAGGAAATATTAATTTGAGGATAATGGCTCAAATTTGCTTTTAACAAGCACAGAACTTCTGACCAAGAGCAAACATACACATGACCTGAAAAATGCACAGCTCTGATCAGTATAACCAATAGCATGAGGGGGTTGTTTTGGGTTGGTGTTTTGTTTTTTTTTTTTTAATAATATCCTTAATAGGGTGGGAAGAAATTGCTGGTGTTATTATGTACTGTAGCCAACATACTTGACCAGCTTCAATTCAGTCCTTATTAAAAACAGAAAACATTTTTGGCTGTGCTGGGTAATGAATAATTAGTTGCAGAATCAGTTTAGTGTTTGCATAGATTACAAATGCAAAATATGAGTAGAGTGAAATGGGAGAATCTGTTGCATGCATTTCTTAGAAAAGCAAAATACTTTCCCTGCACAAGCAACTGACCCCAAACTTCTCTCCTTCTCCTAAAATCTCATTTACAATAATGTTCAATTTTTTAACTGTATCTTCATAGCTTCCATTGCAGTAATTAGTTCAAAAGCTGTGCAGTCAAACCCTGTCTCCCCAACTATAACAACATTCAGCTGACTTTGGAATCAAAGCACAGACAGGGTACGAAATGGCAAAGCCTGAGACACTTTTAATGAAATATTATTAATAAATGGTGCTCACCCCATTTTAAATCAGATCTAACAGTGACTCCTCTCTTATTATTTATTTTTCAGTCCACGTTTGTCACGTAACAACAGCCAGACCCCCTGGCTTGCCCTGTGCTGCCCAAAGGACAGATGACAGACGGTGCTCCCTGCTCTGACTTGCAGAACACAGAAAAATCCCAAGGGCCACTGACAGTCCCACTGGGGATTTTCCTTGGCACACAAAGGTTAGTGATCCTGAGGCAGAATATGAGGAAAAAAAGGGCAAATTACTTTCTCTCCCCCCATACCATAATATAGTATTCAATTCAACATGAGTAGATTTTTAAAATACTACAAATGAGTTTTTTCAAATCTAAATTAAATAGGAATCGCCAGGAACATTTTAAGTGCTGAATCAAATGTAGCCTAATTTCATAAAAAAACCCCATGACATAAGCATCTATTTCTGAAGCATAAAATATAATAAAGCAGAAAATATGGGTATTGTAGTGCTAACATTTTAGGCTACCTGCTGCATCCAGCTCTAGGCATAGACATTTGAAAACTGGTTTCTATCTGAAGCCCCTACAAAGCTCACTCACAACAAGTCTCATGGATTGAGGAAGCTGAAACCTTGCACAGCACACAGAACGTGGAAAAGCAGAAAAGAGATGGAAGCATTGAATAAAGCAGCTTTATTTATTTTAAAACTAAACCATAGCTAAGCCCACACGGGGGAAAGCCTGTTTATCCCCTTTTCATTTTCTGCACTACGACATTCAAATGTAGCTCCTTCCCTCTGATGCTGAAAAGCTTTCAAATGCATTAAGAAAACAAGCAAAAATAAACAAGATTTTTCATTATTAGTAGAGATTCCACTAAATGCTACCTCTCCGACACAAAAGCAGCAGTAGAAAACACCAAATCATTGCATTTTTCTGCTCAGTGCAACATATCTTTACAAGCAGCTTGCTGCGAAGACGCCATTTTATCAAACCTGAAACGCAGCCAAAAGCTCAGGACGCTGTGCTGCTGCTCTCTCGCTGAAATGTTATGTAATAAATTGATTTAACAGAAGCAGATGCTATTTTCTCAGGGTTAGGGTTACTTCCCCTCTCTTTTTGGCTCTAAAAAGGGCTGATGGGTAATAAAATACCTGAAGAAAGGAGCCGCCCAACCATCCTAGGAGACGCTACATTGTGTGCAGAGCTGTTTCTACTCCTGCCTCTACGTTCTCCAGGGCTCCCGGCTTCAATATGTCGGCTGTGTACAGTGTAAGCCTCATCCTGTAGAGCTGCCAAGAAAATCTCTCAGTGCGAGCGCGCGCCCAGACAACCTGCGAGCCCGGCCGGGCCTCGGCTGCACTGGCTATGGAAATGCCCTTTCCACGCACAGCCCTCCTCCCCCTTCCCCGAGCTCCGCTCCCCGGCTCTAGGTGAAGGTATCAACAGAGCAGGATTTTTAAGCTTTGATTATCTAATTGCAGCTGACACTAAACCGATCTTCCTTCCTCTTTAAATTCTTTCAACTGTCACAAAACATTTTCACTTCGGGACCCAGCTACAATTAGCGCCCGTAGCTGCTTTTCTGCCGCTTTTGAAAGTCAGCCAAGAGAAGACGCGGGCGCTGCTGAAAACGCCTGCCCCGGCTCCTGCCTCCTGTCTGGAGTCCTCCTCCTTCCTCCTGCCCCAGCTCGTCCCCAGTGCCCTCTTCCTTCCTCCTGCCCCAGCTCCTGCCTCCCGCCCAGTGCCTTCCTCCCTTTCCCAGCCCCATCTCCTGCCTCCTGCCCAGTGTCCTCCTCCCTCTCCCAGCCCCATCTCCTGCCCATCGCCCTCCTCCCTGCTCCAGTGCCAGCTCCAGCCTCATCGTTCTCCCTGCCCCGGCTCCTTCCTGTGCCAAGCTCTCCCTTCTCCCCTGCCCCAGCCCCTGCCCGCCGCCCTCCTCCCTGCCCCAGCGGCAGCTCCCAAGTCCCAGATGTACCCTGGACTGCTGCCAATCCCTTAATGACTTCCCTGCCTCTATCTAAACCAGCTCTAAGTGGCAAACGCGAGCGCATTAATCAGCAGCGCGGTTGTTTATAGAGGCAGGGAAGAGCTGCCCGAACAATGCGGCAGGAGCGGGCGCTGCCTGCGCCTGCACAGCGGGACCGACCATCTTGGAACACCCTGGGCTGGGAGCCTCGGCTCCCTCCAAGGCACACAACGCTCTGAGTGAGCAGAATGGAGTCAGCTTTGCATTTTTAGGGCCTAAAGATTGTCGTAAATGGTGAGATTGCAAGTAGAGGGCTTTTATCAGTGCCCACATGCAAATCTCGAAGGCTAATTCGCACCAACTTCCAGCACGTCCAACACACTTCTTTACGATTACTTCCCCTCCTACCTGCCCCAAATACATATTAATGACGTGGTAAATGGGGCACGTTTCTACTTTGCTGTTTCAGTCCCTGCCAGGGGCTCACAGGAGCAGTGCTGCCCCTCAGTGCTGGATCTCATGCCAGTGGCTCTTTAAAGCTCTGGCCACACTCTCAGGGTCGCTGCCACTCCAGCGCCGAGCACAATCGCTGCTGCTATTCTTGGCTCAAGAACTGCTCCACTGAAGGACTCCTGAAAATAGCTGGTTTCCTCCTGGAGGTATTTACTCTCTGTTTCTCTGCAAGAGTCTCTGAATACCGGTCGGGTTCAACCTCATTTCAGAAACAATAGATAAATGGAAATGAAAGCTGTTAGGTTTTGTTTCTATTCATAAAATTATTTCAAATGCACCCAGGAACTAGGCTTGAGAGACAATTTTGCAAGAACAGTTTTAACTGGAACTATTGTTGTGGTATATTATATTCCTTTAAAACTAACTATGCATGACTGAAACGTCCATTAGTTAAAATGATACATTAAAACTGGGCTCCTTGTATTTTTCCTATAAATAACACAAATTTCCTATACTCAACTTTGATTTATGAAGGCAAGCACTTACATAGGGCACCTATTGATGAAGGAACTGTTTTTACCAGTCAGTACACAGAAAGGCAAAGAACAACCCCAAGAAATGAGTCAGAGCCCACTAAAAAGCTTGGGAGCAAAATGAAATAGAGCTTCCAACCAACTGTGCTGGCAGAGCACATCCATTCCCTTCCTACCTTGGACCAACTTTGATGGGGAATGTGTCTCATAAATTTGAATTTTGTAATTTTTAATAGCTGAAGACTAAAAATGGAGATTTGACAGGTAATGCAGGCCACTCACCTGGTCTAAGGGACTATTCCTGACACAGATGAGGTGAAATTATCCCAACCCAGCAAGGAAGGCCTCCAGCAATGGAGGCTGCACATTCCCAAGTGCTCCATCTCATTTCTCAAGACAGCCTTCATACCGGCACGATTTACCTAATGTTCACCCTCAATCTTCCTTGTTGAAATTTAAGCCCATAATTTCTTATCTGATCCATCACAGGCACACAGAAGGTATCATTTCCTTCCCTGCAGCAGCCATTTAGGTACCTCAGCATTTATAATTCCAATCTTCCTTTCACTCAGGAGCTCAGATTCCTTCTGATTCTTGGCAAGGCTTTTCTCCAAGATATCTACCCATTCCTGCTGTGTTTCTCTGTTTCTTCCTTCTGAAGCACAGTACCTCCAGCTGGAATGTTCAGAGGCCTTGTCCCATGGGAAGCAGTGCTGCCTCTACCCCTCAGTGACTGTTCTTTTTTAATACATTAATCAAGTTTACTCTGTGACCAGATCCCTTTTTGCAGCGCAAGACCCACACACCTCTGTCTGTGTACAGAGCTGCTCTGGCCAAAATAAAGAAACTTTCCTATTTCTTTATTTCTTATCCAATTACAGAGTTGTGTCACCACTGTTCCTTACTGTAATTTTGCCTTTCTGTTGCCTAGCACTCTTCTCCAGTTGGTCTTGATCAAAACTTTATGGAAGGCTGTTGTTTAACTACCCCCTTTGGCATAACCTGCTCTCCTCAACCCTCAGTGACTCTGCATTTCTCTCCTGAAAAGTAAAACATGCACAGAAATGGCTGCTTTGAGGTTTTTTTTGCCCTCAGGATCATTTTAACAGTTACTCTGACTGATTTACACTTCCTCAGTTCTAACTTTCTCACCTCTTAACATTGGTTGGCTTTTTTCTCTTTTGTAGTTTTTGTACTCTTAAAGTGACCACATTGCCCCAATCCATCCTCTGCTTAGTCTACTATGAATATCATAATTTCCAGACAACTGGAAACTCCATTTCCTGAAGTGATCTAACTCGCTGTAGCTTTAGTTCTAAGTTTACAGATGAAGGAGAAAGGTATTTAAAGTGTTCCTGATGCCATCCATCAGTGGTTCCCTCTGTCCCAATGACTTTGCTTTTACTACTGACTCACTTATGAACAACTTAGCTTTTTGTTCTTTGGGGCTTTTTTCCTCCAAACTGCTACAAATGTCTTTATTTCTTTCTAGTAGCATTATAGATGATTCCTGAGCTGTACAAATTCAGCTTTCCTGTAATTTTCACATGACCTTAAGTGAGCATCTGGGACTTTCTCCTCTTCCCAAAGACTAAACTCCTACCTATTCTCTGGTCACTTTGACCTTTCTACCTTTTACTTCACCACCATCAGGACAGGTCCTTCTACTTGGGAGTTTTCACATACTTTGTGATAAAACTGCCCACCTGCACATCTGACCACCTTGCCAGGCTGTTTCATGACCTTTCTGTCCCCACAGACACCTGGGCAGTTCCTGTCCCTGCAGCACATCCACAGTGAAGCTGGAGAAGAGATGCAGCTCTGCAGCTCCTGAAGCAAAGGCAGCCACCTTTGAGCCATCAAGCAAAATTTTGCACAGCCCCACTCTTAGAAAGTGAGGACAGCAAAGCTACAAAAGCACCTCAGTTATTTATCCTTCCACAGATTCCTATTTTTCTTTCTCCCTGTGCAAAATTCTAATCACTGTCAAAGAGATTTGAAGCAGCAGATTTATTTTTCATGCTCTGCTGCCTGATGTCAGATAACATCCACAATACAGAGAAATTCGTTCCAAAGATTAGTTTACTGATGAGTTTTTAGCATAATTTTTCATTCCTAATGCCTGTATTTGGGCTACACAGAGACTGCCACTTCCTTGTATTCAATGTATTATAAGGAGTTTCTGAGAATTCTGATGGGAGACAAAACTCTACAGTAGCTGAGACTCCCTTCATTTGAGATCAACAGCCATGACACCATAAAGCACATCATCCAGGTATTATGGAGAACATTTTTTTAAAGTGTATTTTCTATCTAAAGTGTGAAATTATATACATAGAAAGTGTGCAAACACAATAAATAAATATTACCTACTTTCTACTTTAAAGCTTTTAGTGTTTCAACTATTACATATGAAAAATTCTGCTCTGGGAGATCCAAAATAAATCTATTTTAAAAGTTTCTGGTTTTAATTGTGTAACTTTCCAACTAAAAGCAAAAACACAGTAATGTCTTGCCAGCAAAGATATGCTGCTAATGGAATTGCAGAATATGGGCCCAAAGAGGTGAAGTTCAGCAAATCATTTCCATAAAAGCACTTTTCACATGTGCTTTGTTTGTCAAAGCTCAGCCTGTTTGCAATGCCTCCAGGAGATCAAGCTAAATCTTATCTCAGACTTTTGAAATTAAACTTTATTAATATATTTCCGAAGTGCTTTGGCACGTGCATGCCTTACCTACAGGCATCACAAATCACAATGAGCTGAACTGCTCAAGCTGAATTCTTCAAGCATGACTTTAGCAGAAAGGTGTCTATTACTTTGCTGGATCTGATGAAACAACTGTATGGCAAAGCTTATCTGTGTTTTCCAACTAGATTGAGTGGCTTTAGAAGGCATGACAATCTCTCCCTGAAACTTTCCTCCAAATTTGACTTTACAACCATATAAAATTGCCCAATCTGAGGGGATTCTGAAATAACTGCAGTTAAAGGATTGGGATGTTTGGAATGAGCCTTGCCAGACATGATTTTAAAAGTAACCACCATATTTGAATCTTGCTTCCTAAAAAATTATCAAAACCACAGTTAATACAAAGAGATTACAAGAAGAGTTACCAAGTCACAGAACTGCACTCAGCAACTGCCACCTGCCCACTTCTATGTGCACCCCACACCACATCATGAACCTCTTAACTGTAGCTAAAGAAATCTTCAAATGCAAAATAAACCTTCCAGCTCCAGAGAAAAGAAGAAGAAACTTCAGCACAAAATCTGGCATCAGCCCACACGCGAAAAATAAACCTCTGTTTGTAACTGCTGTCAAATTCTCACTTCACAACAAACAACAGACAGAACAAATTATGAGTGTAACTCGAGTTCCCACAGTGCTGGTGTGTTTACTCATTCTGATTACTGCAGGAGTTGCTCTCATTTCTTTCTGGACTTTGGAAACAGATAATATGGATCTGTAAAATACTGCACTTGCCAATAAAAAGATGGGCCCAAGTTCCACCCTGACTCCTGCAGAACGTGGTAGGCTGCTTTTGAGTTGACAGATGGTGGTTTCACATTGCTGAACTTCAGGAAAGTCAAAAGCATCTTAGAGGAAAACTGATGACTTCTTTTCATCTCTGTTCTAATAATCATCAAACACACTGGTTGCCTGGAGACTCCTGTATAAAATTTGTCTTTTGTAAAAAAACTAAGAAATCTCTATTACTTGTTATTTTTAATCTCCTGTGGTAGCTTCCAGAAATTATCCTAATTCTTTTAGATCACGTGCTAAAGGATCATTCCAATAATTCAAAGAATGGGAAAATGCTTCACACCTTAATGAGGGAAGCTAACTACTCACCTGTTTAGTGGAGTTAAATGACAAAGTGGGGAGGGAAAAGATAAAGAGTAAAATTAAGTAAAATTAACAGACTAGACTAGATAATAGAATACTGCTCATAAATTAGAGATACAGCTTTCCTTCAGTGTAATCCTGGAAAGGATTAAAGAGGGAGCAGGTCAAGAACAAGTTCTGTAGCTCAAGACAGACGTTCCAGACAAGTAACTATTCTACTCTAAAGTACTTAGAAAACAGTTAATTATGAATAAAATACTGTTTTCAAGGGGTACGATTTCTAAAATATTCCATGCAATTTGAAATGTTTTAATTTCATAACAGTTAGTCTGGTTAATGNGTTATTTTTAATCTCCTGTGGTAGCTTCCAGAAATTATCCTAATTCTTTTAGATCACGTGATAAAGGATCATTCCAGTAATTCAAAGAATGGGAAAATGCTTCACACCTCAATGAGGGAAGCTAACTACTCACCTGTTTAGTGGAGTTAAATGACAAAGTGGGGAGGGAAAAGATAAAGAGTAAAATTAAGTAAAATTAACAGACTAGACTAGATAATAGAATACTGCTCATAAATTAGAGATACAGCTTTCCCTCAATGTAATCCTGGAAAGGATTAAAGAGGGAGCAGGTCAAGAACAAGTTCTGTAGCTCAAGACAGACGTTCCAGACAAATAACTATTCTAAAGTACTTCAAAAAACAGTTCCATAATAGTTAACTATGAATAAAAGACTGTTTTCAAGGGGTAGGATTTCTAAAATATTCTATGCAACTTGAAATTGAAATGTTTTAGTTTCATAACAGTTTGTCTGGTCAACGTTTTAAGAGATTACCTTAAGAGAGAAACAAAAAATCCCTACTCTCACCCACTTCAGTGATATTTCTAGGTGATAAACCTGACAAAGAATATATTAGTGGCCATTAATTCCCACTTGCCTTACATTGGCAGAACATCCTTTTTAATTCCTGACATTGCAGTTAAGTTCTGATAAGTGTTTTGGATAGGCCCAGGCAGTAGATAACAGGGGCTGCTGATAAGAGAATGAAGAGATAAAATAGAGTGATTTTTAGAGTGGAGAGACTGGCAATGGCTCTCTAACAGTATTCCTTGTACCTGGGTAGTTACAAGTAAGGCCTGAAAGGAGTGTGGATGCATTCCTCTTTGCATGTGGCTCAGGGACCTACAACAACAACTCTTCTGGACAAGTTTGATTTTTTTTGTTCCTTCCCATCATTTCCCCAGAGAACTTTTACCTGCAAAGAGTCTTTAGTAAATGAAATACCCAGGGAGCCAGAGACAGACATTTAAAGGAAAACAGTTCCTACTGATGCTAAGAGGAAGATGGCAAAAAACTTCCTTTCAATAAAGTATTTCTCAGTGAGTATCCTCCAGTTTAAAATTCTTCATTGTCATGTTCACAAAAACTTATCAGTTTGAGTAAGATTTCTAGAAAATTCTTATGTTTACAGGATACAGAATTTCCTATATTTTTCTAAATCTAAAATGCACTCAAATCCCAACAGCTGAGACAAAATGGCTTTGGCCTTCCCTGGGTACACTTCCTACTCTTTGCTCTTTATGCTCAACAAGATGAAAACAAAAGCCTGTATTAGAAACTGAGCAAGACTGTGAATATGTGCAATTCATGGCTACAAAGGTCTCTCAGGAGAGAGATCCTCCTCCCTTGGCCTCCCAGGGCAGCCAGGCACAGAGCTGCTGTCGTTATAAGCCAAGCTGGACATTTATTTTTTACCTCCTGTGCCTGCAGTCAGTAACTGAGCTGATGCTCCACCTGCTGGAAAGAACTACATGAGCTCCAGAATTCAGCAAGTTCTTTCTGTGAGGAAAAGGCCATCACTGAAATCAAGATTCAGCTTGTTTAAAGTCCTGTCCCAAGGGGGCTGTTCAGTGTGCAGATCTTGTGGTGCCTTTGAAACCTTTTGTTTTGACTTTACACAGTAAAGAGCAACAGGACAGTTGTGACTCCACTGACAAACTGCTACTGAGTAATTAAAATTGCAGGTTTAGATTTGAAGTGAGGAAGAAATTATTTACTCAGAGGGTAGTAAGGTCAGAGGAGGCCATGGAAATGCTCCAAGGGCTGGAGCCCCTCTGCTCTGGAGCCAGGCTGGGAGAGGTGGGAATGCCCAGCCTGGAGAAGGGAAGGCTCCAGGGAGACCTCAGAGCTGAAAAAGGGTAGGTTGAGATGAAATATTAGGAGAAAATTCTCCACTTTAAAGGTAGTGAGAACACTGGTGCCAGGTTGGACAGGGCTTGGAGTAACCTGGTGTGGTGAAAGGTGTCCCTGCCCATGGCAGGGGGTAGAATGAGATGAGCTTTAAGGCCCAAACCATTACATGGTTATTGCTAAGTAACATTTTAGCTAAGAGTCTGATCTGAGTTAACTTGTTTGGGCCAATAATATAAAATGAAGATGAAAAGCTGCTGCACTGTTTCTTTTCCTCTCATTTCTACTAACTTTTACTCTGAATTTTTTTAATGGTAACATAAAAGAAGCAAAAAAGTAAAAACCCCTGAACTAATTCAACAGTGTAAAACATCTGCTGAGGGTTGCCAGACTGGCTGATATACTACACATACAGCAAGTTAAAATAGGAATTGGGAAAAAAATAAAGCCTCAAGGTAGAAATGCATCTGGCAAGATCAAAGTCAGACAGCTCGTCCTACACTCTTACAAGCAAAGTTCTTTTATGAGTTATGTTTTGATTTACAGTGGCCTTTGTTTCACTAAACTCAAACACAGATGCTTCAGATACATCCACAACGATGCCTGCAAGAAACCTCCTGGCCCTCAGGCAGCCTGAGCCACTTCAGCTGGCTGCTCTGTGTGTCCCACATAAATAATGATGAGAGGGGCAGCTCCAATCCCTGTTCCCCAGGACATGAGGGAAGGGCTGGAGCTGTGCCAGGAGAGGTTTGGGTTGGATTTAGGGGAAGGTTCATCCCCCAGAAGGTGCTGGCACTGCCCAGGCTCCCCAGGAAATGGGCACAGCCCTGCCAGGGATGCCCAGGGTGGGATTTGGGGGGGTCTGTGCAGGGCCAGGAGCTGCACTGGGTGATGCTTGTGGATCCTTCCAGGATTTGCTATGATTTCTATGGTTCCAAAGTTCTGAAAATAAAATAATAAACGTATCTCTGACACAGAACATTAGTCTGACAGTTAACAAACACTTCCCAGTCCAGAAGCCAAGATTGTCAGAACCATCCCTGATGAACTGGGATTTGCTGCTAGAAAAGTTAGGGAATGGCTGGGAAATGATTTCTTTCCATCTCACTAAAGCCAAATACTTGAGAATACAGAAGCAGAATCTCTTCCCTCCCTAAAAAAGAACCATTTTAATAAATAATCAATTGTTTCATTTTGTATGTTCAGTTTTGGGTTTCTGGGAGTAGCTGAGTGATATTTTCAAATGTATTTCATAACCATAGCAGCCGTAATTTCAGAGAGAAATTATTCTCTTATCTAACTAAAACTTCTAAGGACAACACCAAAGAATCTTCTCTGTTGTAGTTCTGCTCAGCAGCAAAAATAGTGAAAGATTTGTTAATGCCCAAAGGGAGAAACTGCAGACGGTTCAGATCCAGATTTTGTGATGTTTGACAGTGCTAATGAGTGATAATGAGCAACACTTGAGATCACACAGAAATGACTAATATTCAAGATATCAAACCCCTCCTTCATGATTTAGTCCAGATCACTGTTTTAAAGCCATGGATAACTGAATGCCAGAACAGTCCTTGCTTTGCTTGACATCCACACAAAGCAGAGATAGAAAAGGGAATGTGCACCACTGAGCTCATCCCCACTGCAAAGCTCACACCATCTCTAGCACACAAGGGCAAATAAGAAGAGAGCTGTTTATTTCCCATCAGCAGCTTCAGGAAAATGAAGTTTGCTTAGAGACTTATTCCTCAACATCCTATTTCCAACAGCCAAAGGAAAAGGTGTGTCTGTCTGAGACCCCACCTCCAGTGCTGTGTCCAGCTCTAGGGCTCCCAACATCAGAAGAATGGAGAGCAGGAGAGAGCCCACAACAGAACGTAAGGAAAGTTCCTATTCCTTATTTAAAAACATGCAAAACACTGTTCAAGGAGCTTTAAAATTATCAGAATGATAGATATAACTTGTAAATACCCAAATTACCAATGCTTCTGTAAGAATTATCACTAAATATTTACACTTTCTGAAGATCTATTATAGCTACCGAATAAACGTGAGGGAAAAAGAAAACAAACTGGAGGGAGACCCCACATCTCCATGAACAATAAAATCTTTTACAAGTGGATGGCAGAAATGGCACATTGTGCCAGAATACGAGTAATAGCTGAGGACTGGAATTTTAAAATGGAATTTTAGAACAAACTGGACAGTGGAGGAGGCAGCTCCACTGGGATCCCGTGTGGGCCTGATATTTCTAAATCTAGAAGATTTTAGCTTGCTAACTTGTTCCCAAGGGAAGAAATTCTCTGGAAAGCTTCTTCTCAAAACAATTTCCTCAAAACAGCTTTCTTTCTCGAAACAATTTCCACCAGGTGATATTTTGCTATTTCCCTAGTTTAACCAATGAGATTAGAGAGTTGTCATTGCTATTCACCAATCATGTTAAAGCCATACTGGAATACCTTATAAAAACAGAATGAAATTATAAAACAAACCCTTCTTGTTGGTGTTTTACCTTCTGAGAATTGGAGCCTTTCCCCTTTCACCATCAGCGACAGCTCTTACCTGGCTGGGCCTTGCCGGGATGCTGCTGTCCCGCCGCTCCCTGCTGAGGAGGAGGAGGAGGAGGAGGAGGAGGAGGGCTGGCTCCCGCTGCTGCCGAGCCCGGCGCCGGGCCGGGGGCGCTCAGAGCCCCGGCGGGCAGTGGCTGCCCCCGCTTTAGGAGCTGCTTCTGTTCCTGCTGGCGGAAGCGGGGGGGCACCTCTCGGGGCAGGTATCGGGACGCCGCTGCCTGCTGCCCGTTGGCAGACGCGCGCTTGCCATTGCTGCTGTTGCTGAGAGTGCTGGTGGAAGTACTGGTACCGGTACCGGCAGGTTGGGGCTGGCTTAAACTGGTCTTAATAGGTTCTGGCACTAGGGCGAAAGAAAATAATAAGCATTGGTTTAGGATCTGAGAAGCTTTCTGGGTTTGTTTTTTGTTTTTTTACTGTAACTGGTGAACGGATGTTTCGCAGCCACTGAGAAGTTGGCATTGTGTTACTTTTTGTGTGGGCTCACTTTCTGTGATGGCACTGGAAGCTTTTATGCCCTACTGAAACAAATCATCTGTATGGTTTAAAACAGGAGGGAGGACGAAAGAAAGCTTTCACAATTCGGTATTGAACAGAACGCTCATTTAAAGTGCATGGCACCCTGCTGCACCCACCTTGAGCCCCCACTGCCTTTTTAGTTCAGCAGTTTTGGGGGCAACTTTGCCAACATTAACATCAAATCCCAAAGTCTACAGCTATGAAAACAAACATTTTCAGGCTTCTAATTAGCTCCCAAAAAACCAAGCTAAAATACCTGATCCACCAACTTATTCAGCACTCCCACAAACCTTGGGTTTCTTGTGGTCTTTGCATCAAACTCTTAGGACACCCCAGTCACCAACATGTGCACTCCAGGCACAGATCTGATACCCCCACACCAACCCAGCCTGTAATGAGCCAGCCAGGCACACCTAGCACAAGTGACAGAACCATCAGCACTCCACTTCTTCAAGATCTGGAAACCTAAATAGTTTCACCTGTGATTCTGTCTGAATAAAAAAGGAACTATATTAAAAAAATTGAAGCACCACTAATATCTGAAGAGCAGAGAATAAACCTTCCTTAGCTTTTCAAAATATGTGATCACCTTTGGAAACAAACAGTTTGTCCTTACTTTGAAATTTTAAAAGTAGATAGAAAGTGTTGTGGGATGCAGAACAATTATTTTCAAATACCAAATCTGCATATTCAACATGTATGTGAAAAATATTCTGTTTCCAAAACACAAATAGATCTGTTGTTCACATGACAGAAAATAAGCCTGACTTCATTAGAATGGGTTTATTTTAGCTCCTATTGCTTCTGCTACTACTGTTACAGCAATGTAAGCATTTACCTCTACTACCACTACCATCACAGAGATGCAAACATTTACAAACAGTGAGATCTGAAGGGCTCAGGATTTCTGCAAAGTCATTTACCACAAGGTTCACCCACAGCACTGCAGACACAGGCTGATCAACCAAAAATAACCCACCATGGCAGCCAGGGAGGCTCTCCAGCTCAGCTGACAGACCAGGCACACACCCCCTGGTGCCAGCAGATGACAGGGAATGCCAGGGAAGAGGAGGAAAAGGACAAGGGAATGGAAGCCACCCACTGGCACAATGCCAGCGGAGCTGGGATTTGTCTGGCCCCAAGATTTTCATGAGGAATATTAATTAGTTTGAAACATTTTAGAGAGCACGACAGGCAGCTTTTTACAAAGCATTATATTCTCAATAGTGTGTATATATAAACCACATCTGATATTTCCAAAGGTGTGCATATAGATATATATTTTTTAAAAATCACTAATGCAAGCCATAGAACAGGCAACACTTTTCACTTTAATGTAAACTAACAAAGGTGTTTCATTACAAACGTGGGGCCAGAAAAACCCATTTTCCCAGTGTTAGAGACAATGTTCCCTCTACATATCTGAATCACAGATGAGAGAAAAGAACAAAGAAAATCAAAATATCACTGTACTTTGGAATTAAAATATTTCTGCATATTCATGTTACTGTTTTTTCTCTAATCAACACAGCAAAGTAATTTTTATTTTGTACATCAAAATCTCTTTAAAGAGTACTTAAATGGAAGCTCTTGCAAGAATACTATGTCTACAAATCATGGTAGCTGGAAAAGAACTGTTTAATTACACCAATGACAGGGAATAAAGCAAGAAGAGTGAACATCACACGAATGGGCTTGAGCCCTAAATTCCAGCTTCACACCAGGCTGGAATTTACACTTCAAACACACCAACAATACTTAGAGAATGTATATTACAAAGCCAATGGAACTGTGTTCTAAAAGCCATCCTCAGCAATGTTTAACTGGCAGTTTTCACTGTGAGAAATACCAAATGTTCCAAGTGTCTGCCCTGGATGTCCTAATTATGAATTGCCACGTGATATTGGCAATAACAGCATCTTTACCTTCCCCTGAGCCATTCCCCTCCCTGCAGGGCTGCACCCTGACACCATGGGTGTCCCTTGCAGAGCACACAGGGCACAAAGGGCTGTCCCCAGTGCAGGACACAGAGGGCTGTCCCCACTGCAGGGGCACAAAGGGCTGTCCCCAGTGCAGGGGCACAAAGGGCTGCCCCCACGGCAGGGCACAAAGGGCTGTCCCCACTGCAGGGCACAAAGGGCTGTCCCCACTGCAGGGGCACAGAGGGCTGTCCCCACTGCAGGGGCACAAAGGCAGAGCAGCAGGAGCCTCTCCCAGGCAGCACCCGGGCAGCTCTGCCTTTAATCAGCCCCAAGGGCCGAGCTGCCAATCCACAGAGAGCCCTGGCAGCCCCCAGGAGCAGCCTGTCCACCCTTTCACCTGCAAGGAATCCACTGTCACAGCTAATGGCATGTGGGCAGCTGCTGCAGAGCCAGGAATCAAAACAGAGCTTTTCTGATTTGCCTGAATGCGAAAAATGTTGTTTAAATCGTGTGGGGGAAAGGATTTAAAACCCAGTGATTTTCATAACCAGCACGTGATTAAAGAGCTAAAGCAAAAAAACATTTAAGTGGAAAGCCTCTTGCAAAAATACAATTAAAGGCGTAAAATGAAAGCCTTGAGATTTCTTGCTCTTAAGATGTTTGTGATGGGTATCTGCTTACTCTCCATTCCGAGCTGTACATACACTAAACAATGAGCTTGCTTGTAATAATTATCAGTACTTAATGGTATCTAAACTTCTTAATCCAATTTTACCCAAACAAATCCAATAATTACTCCATATGCTTTTTGATGATTACAATCTCGGGAATCCCAACTGCATAAAAAAGTGTTACGAGCAATTGTAGGTGGATTTTATTAATATAATGAATAGGATCAGTCTAACAGATTTCAATTACAACAATAGCTTTTAAGTACATTTCTATGACATAAGGAAAGAACATGCATAAATGAAAGAAACTGGTTAAGCCACATAATACTGATTTATGGCAGCTTTTTCCTTTCATTCACCTCATTAACATTTCTCTGTATTTCAGAATCCCCCACTCCAGCTCTATAAAACTTGCATTTCTAAAGCCTTCGAGGACCAGACATTCCAGAAGAGAAACAGTTAAACCCAGAAATGCATTCTTGGCTGCTACTGTGACAGGATTTATTTACAGCTTCTATTAAACACAGCAGCTCCATTACAAAGTGCTGGATGTGAGGAGAATTTTTGATTATACAATGCCAATGCCTCACTGCGTTAAACATATCATGCCAGTGTATTATTTTTTTCCTTCAGCAATTCGTTCAGGTCATTGTTTGATGGGTTTATGAATTCATTACAGGAAACAGATGGATCCCATAATTCAGAGCTATTCTCCCAGCCAATCATATGGGCAATTTTTTTCCTCATCTTGCTCCCCCCTCCAAATCAACCTTAATGAAGCCACTTCCTCCACGGCCAGTTCCCTGCACACACACACACACTGCAGCAACATCCACTGCTGGTTAAAGCTCCCTCCAAACACTAAAGGCTTTCCAAATTAAGCTGAGGAGCCCAATCCCACAGACATCCCCTCCGAGGTCACACAGAGCGCCAGGAACTTACCCAAGTTGGGTGAAGGCAGCCACAAAACACAGCATTAGAGTGGGCAAAACCACAAGTCCTCATTAGTGAGAAACCCATTTTTATTTGCTCACAGAAGTCTGTTGCAGGAAAAAAATTCTTGCTCACCCCCCCTCCCAAATCTACTTTCAAAGGCTGAATTTTCATTTAGCAAATTACCTCCTTTGTCTCCTAAGTGCAGGGATTTGCTATCCACAGTGACATCTGCTGGCAACAGCAAAGGTGCTCAGAACTATTGCATAAAACCCACTTCTCATGTTTTTACACATAAAATGCCAAATTTTCTGCCTGGATCATCCCTTCCCCCAAAATAATGAACTTCTGGGCAAAAAAATCCCTGCAATCTAATGCTAAAATAATCCCAAAACTTATAATGGTTTTAATAATGCAATCAGAAGCTGCTGTTAGACATCAAAGCCCACAATGAATGATTAAAGTAAAAATACATATGTTATTGTGGCTTTAGAACTTTGTCACCATTTGTTTAAAGAAATGCCTTGACTTTGGGCCAATTCCTGATGATATCATTTACCTATACTCAGAACAAATAAAGTCTTTTCCTGGTTTAACTTCATTTCCCCCCTCAGAGCTGACCAAGGTGCAGCTTCTTCTGCTTCCTCTTCCAGACATTTCCTCTCCACTCTTCTCTTGTCTTTTATAACATTTCCTTCCTCAGTCTTCCACCACCCCAGTTCTAAAATCTCATCTATAACCCAATTCTTCTGACAGACTTCTCACTTCTACCAACCTGTACCTTCTACACTTGATTATTTTTTTGCCAGGCAACTGTAAGTCAGAGTAGGAATTAGCAAGGAGCTGCAAAGTTCATGGAAAATTTCTAAATCAGTTGTTAGGATTTCTCACCAATAGAAGGTCTTACATTCTTAACTGCTGGCTTTCTGCAAAGGTATGAAATAGAGAAAGCATTGAGGACTTCATTCCCCACCTCCACTTTGACTGTAAAGCAATGTATCCACAAATCCAGCTGACCCCTGGCTCATTCCCAGACACTCCTTTGTTCCTCCCTCCCCTCAGACCCAGTCATTCACCCAGTCCAAACAAGTTCTGTCTGTTTGCTCACATTTCCCACCCATGTCCCACCAGCCAAAGCTCACTCTATACATCTTAACTATGTAATGGCTGCTGAAATGACACTCTTACTTGACACTGTCATAAGCAAAGTGGGGAAATGTGAGCAAAATGTAAAATTGGTTGAAATGTTCTCTGGGAGAATCAATGGCTTGCTGTCAAAACAGAATATGTTTCAGAAGGGATTCCACAGGGACTTGATCCGAGCCTACGCTGTTCAATATTTCGTTAACAGCTGGATGATGGACTAGAGAATATCCTTATTAAATCTGCAAATGACACCAAGATGGGAGAAGGAAGCTGGGGGTGGTCAGATCACTGTGTGACAGGATCAGCACTCAGCAGTGAGGAGCTGGAGAAGCAAAGTGACAAAGCTACTACCATTCAATAAGGAAAGTCATGTCAATAGGCAGGAGGAATTAAATGCAGAACAGCAAACAACTCCCCCCACAGCAGTTCTGCAGAAAAAGAAGCAATGTTTTAGCAGATCACAAACCAAAGAGGAGGAAAAGATAATCAGGACTGTAAAAAGCCAAGAGGTGCAATGGAATAAACACCCAGCAACCCATCTATTTGAGCCTGGCATCACAAAGCCTTCCCCACAGCTGAGCATCTCTCTGTCTGTACCCACAGCTGAGCATCTCTCTTCCAGATGGAGCTGGACCACCTGAAAAGGGCACAAAGGAAATGGGAATCTGGAAATGGGAACTACCACAGCAGAGAGAGGTAAGGGAGTAGACAGAGTACAAGACACTGGGTACACAAATTAAGTAAAATACAAAGAAAGAGGACAAAATAATTTGCTCCACCCCACAGTGAATATGACATGACTTGCTGAGTTTAAATGGCAGTCAGGGAGATTTAGACTTACATTTCCAACAATAAGGATGATTAAGGATTATCTTTAGACATGATAGAGGTTTGGTGATCTTGTCTCAGGGCAAGAGGATGGAATAAATGACCTCTCAAGAACCTTTACAGCACATTTTCCACCACTCTACATGTAAAACAGAGCTCCAAATCCATCTTACTCAGTTCTCCCACTTCCCTCAGCCATGACAAAGAAATCCTTTTTCTCTCAGGTTGATAGTTACAGCACTCCCCCCAGCTTCTGCTGGCTTTTAAATAAGTTTCAGATGTGGCCTTTCTTCACCAGCCCTACTTGCAGATCCTCTCCATTTCGCTCTTGATTAATGTAAATTTGAAATGGTATCAATCCTGAGTGACATTTTATCCCTGCACCACAGCCCAGCACAGCCCACCCTGAGGCAGCAAAGGGTCAGAGCCCAACTCTATTCACAAACTGAACTTTTTTCTTAAGAGCTGGAGAAGTTCCTAACAAAAACATAGATTCTTGAGTACTTCAGGGCTCTGACACAAGATTTTGTTTCCCTTTCTGGAACAGCATCTACATTTTGTTCTTTCAGATCTGTCAGCAGAGAGGGTGACAAATACTTCTTTTGACAGAAAGATAAAAAACCTGTTTTGGGTGACTCAACATATATTTTTAATTTTTTTTCAGCCCTATTCTACATTATTCAGGTTGGTTTCACATGCAGCAATCTCGTGAAGAACACTTACACTTTTAACAGTTTTAATATTTTCCTCACTGCTTTCCTCCATGTTAGCACTGATTATAATTTTAATTTTAAATTCACAATTAATTAGCTGTGCCATTAAAAATGGTACAGCTAATTAGTTTGATAGGTTGTCATCAACAATAGATTGATAATCCAAAGCAAATATGATGCTCTCCCACTGCAAGCCAAACTCTCTCATGTTTATTGAAAGCTCTGAGTGCACACACATGGGGTTTGCCATCAGCTAATTGATGAGCAGAAATTGGACTGCACACATCAGGCCTCAAACTCAGCAGCCCAAGCTAAGGAAGCAGCTCTGTGGGCAATGGAACAGTTAAATTCACAGAGCTGCATTCCTGCAGGACGTGAACTGATAACAGATGGTAACTTTCAAGACTTAACAATTCATCTGTTTCCTTTCAAGCGAGAGTTGTCCAACGCTGGGAACGCTGATCCCGGCAGGAATCACGTGCATCTCTGCACACAGACCTGCCCAAATGCCACCCCTGCCAAAGCAACACAGAAAGAAAGAAAGGAATGCATTCACCCAACAAGAAGCTGCTCTCTGTCCTGACATCTCAGCAGAGGTGTATTTCCTTTAACACATCATCACACATTTCTCTTGGAATTCAGACTCCTGCAAACGCAATTCCCACCTCCACAGCAGGCCAACACTGGCCTTAGAAAGAGATCTTGGCTATTCTAAAGGAAAATAATGAAACTATAACAAATTTTTAATCACTCCTATTAATTACATTAAGAAACAACAGCATTAACAACTGTCTAAAAAGGACAGGAGGGAGATAAGAGTCACTGCTGAGACAAATTAACCGGTGCAGGAAATTACTACTGTAAAATTTAAATGAGAGGGCAGCTCAGAATTAAGAGAGGGATTCTCAGCAAGTGGTTAGAAATGTAGCCATACTACAGCTCTAAAGACAGTGTAGAGTTATCTGAGCTATCATTTTAAATCAGTCAGCAGCAAAGCTGAAGCAGAGCCAAGTGTCCAGCATGGTCCAGCTTCCCCCACTCCTGGGCAGTGTGGATTTATTCCAAGTTTCAGGTAGCATCACCCTGAGCAATTGTGCATGGAGCCAACTCAGTGAAAGGTAAACCTGAAGTATTTTGGCCTTAGATGATGAAATCTTGTGTCCTTATTAGGATAACTGAGGATGTGTTCATTTATATTTTACAGTATTATTTTGAAAATCACTGCTTTGAGCAAATAGGTCGTTAACATACAGAACCCATAGGGACATCATGATCACTTTAGGGGACTGTATTAATAAAGTTTCACAGATTTTCTACCACAAAAACCTGTTTGGGGTTCTACATCCTTCTTAGGATGCAGTTCCTAGCATTTGAAATGCATGAAAATGTCATTCTTGCCTTTAGAAAGGAGCAGCTGAGAAGAACTTGAAGGCCAAAATGAAGAGTGATCCCTTATTCAGTTAAACCAAATTAAATTAAAGTCATGCTCTGCAGATAAAACAAACAAATGAGTGTTTAAGTCTGCAGGGGGGTGGAAGAAAACTGAACTTAAAAACTGTATTTCAGGGGTTTTAAAGTATTTCTTTTTAAACCTAAACATGACATTTCATATGTAATAGTGTTTTTCTGAATAAGATTCTCAATGCTGGCCTCTTTCCTGGAAGGTTTTTGTTTGGAAGTCTGAGTTCATTTACCTGACAGTCAGACCTGGGGAGTTTGAAGCAAACCCTTCATTTCTGATTCAACACTAAATCTGAAGCAAACTCTTCATTAATTCAGTTAAGGCTGAACAGATTTTTTATGTCTCCAGTGCCATTGTGCATTAATGCCACGTATGAAAAACAGGATTTAAATTATTCAGAAACGTGAAGAAAAGCAGTTCCAGCAGTTTACAGACCTCCTATTCAGGTTCTTCAGAATTTCTTAAAGAAAAGCAGACTAAAACCTGATGGGGATTCAGCAATCACTTCCCTGCAGGTAAGGGGGAACCAAAGCAAACCCAGAGCGAGTTCATTTGCTGAGCACATTGTGCAGGACGCCCTGCAGGAAACTTCTCCAGAGCTTCCAGCACCCACACTGAGCAGGAAGAACAAACCCAGAGGATCCATCCCATGTTTCCAGAGGGGTTGTTGTCCCAGTGACAGCCCTGGGTTGTCACCATAGCAACTTTCACCAAGAACTCACAATGCACCCAAACGAACTCCAAGCTAAATTAACTTATTGCATGTCACCAGTGAGAAATGACTGTTCAGAGGTAATTTTCTGTACTAATATGTAATAGAGTTAACTCCCTAAATTGAATTAAATTAATTAAATGCCACTCCCAGTAAATCAGATTCTATTACATGAATGTTAAAAGAAATTAAAGATGTTTTAATAAAGATTACTAATAATAACTTAATATTATTACTTCATTTTAATTCAAAAATTCTGCTCAGTTTGTTTTAGACACACGTCTTCCCCACACTAGGAAGGAATACCTAATTACTCCATATGCATTACAGTTATTTCATAGAAATAGGTTTAGACTTAGCTAAAAGAAGTAACACCAGCATTTTAAAAAGAAATTGAGCTTTAATAATAAGTACTATCCTAAGATTCTTCCTCCCCTCACACTTCCAGAGAGTGTGTCCCGTTTTCAGAGTTTCCTTTCTGCTTTTTGCAGAAAAAAATGAAAATGTCTTGCAGTAAAGCCAATTGCCAACAAAGAGGAAAACATCCTGTCTGCCCAGGCAGGGTACAAAAACATCAGCCCTTTAATGGCTTTGCAGATCTATCTAACAATGCATGATTAAGTTTGTTTTTTAAAGTAGATTCTTGCACTGTGGAGGACAGACAGCTGGGAGGCAGATCTAAGATGCTCCTGTAAATAAGAAGTTAAATTTGCCAGCTGATGGTGTTTTTGTGTTGTCCCCTGACCAAGACACTTTGGGCAAAACCAGGGGCTCTTTAACAATAATCCCTTCTCAGAATTAGGAATCACATCATTCAGTTTTCTCCATTATTTAGTTTTCAGGAAGAAGCCGTGTTTGTGCTGAGAAGGCAGCTGGTGACAGCAGAGGGAGCACACGGAGCTGTCACATCTGCCACTGGCCACAGGGTGACAATGATGTCACCCCAGCACCAGCTCAGCTCAACACCCAGAGCAAAGGCAGCACTGCCACTAAAAATATGGTAAATAAGGATTAAAACATTCCCTCCATCTCCAGCAAATGAGAGTTAAGGCTGTGACAACCCCATGGGGTGGAACTAGATGAGCTTCAACACCCCACCTACATTCCAGGTATCAGTAAAATGGGATTATGGATTGAAGTGTTCAATGTTACTACATATTGAAGTTATTATCTGCAGATTTTAAGTTAGAATTAGATTTTTTTTTTTTAAGTCTTAGTAGCCATAATAAGGCACCAAATTGCAAAGTCTTCCACAGATCATTTCTGGAAAGGGAGAGCTGAACAACTGAGAAGGCTGAAGGTGACCTCTCATTTGATTTCTCACAGTGATCACTGGACAAGATTAGAGGTAACTACAGAACAAAGAAAAAAAAATTAAATTATCACTTTTGGNCCTACATTCCAGGTATCAGTAAAATGGGATTATGGATTGAAGTGTTCAATGTTACTACACATCTAAGTTATTATCCACAGATTTTAGGTTAGAATTAGATTTTTTTAAAAGTCTTAGTAGCCATAATAAGGGACCAAATTACAAAGTCTTCCACAGATCTTTTCTGGAAAGGAAGAACCGAACAACTGAGGAGGCTGAAGGTGACCTCTCATTTGATTTCTGGACAAGATCAGAGGTAACTATAGAACAAAGAAAAATAAATTATTACTTTTGAAAACTGGCAGCAAGATATGGAAGCTGTAGCAAGCTATGAATTACAACAGAGCCCATGTCAGAAAGGTGGCACTGAACACATTATTTTCTTCCTGTTTCACTCTGAAGACTTTCTCCTGTTGAGAAAGGAAATGCTGGGTGCTCACATGGACAGCAGGAGAGGACTGTCAGTGCAGGACAGGACAGCCTGACACCCCCAGCACCTGCAGGAAGGGCTCTCATGGTTTGTCAATCAAGCCTGAACAACTGCAGAGGAAACTTTGGGGAAATGAAAGCAAGGAATTAATAGATTTAAATCTATACTTCAGGGGATTACCTGCAGGGGAAAAATGAGTAGTGATTAAACAGAAGAAATGGGGAGTGAAGAAGAAACTGCACATTATCAAATTGAGGTCTTTACAGAATAAGGTATCTGAAACTTGTGAGTTTCTCACAGCAAGCTGAATTTAGGGACAGAAAAGTGAAAGAGAAGAATTAGCACTGCTCTGAACAGCCTGGATTACTGAGCTACACAATGGGCTGAGCCTGAAAGGCACAGAAAATAAAACAGCCATAGGTTTTACTGTCCACAGATTAACTCAAAGGCTACTTAATAATTCTCCAATCACAGTGTGCTGGTTTTGGCTGGGACAGAGTTAATTTTCTGCCAGTAGCTGGTGTGAGGCTGTGGTTTGGATCTGTGCTGATAACCCAGGGTGTTTTCATTACTGCTCAGCAGTGCTCACAGACAGCCAAGGCTTGTTCTGCTCCTCACCCCACAACTGCCAGCCAGGAGCTGGGAGGGGACACAGCCAGGACAGCTGAGCAGAGGGAATATTCCACATCAGATGGTGCCATGACCACCATATAAAGCTGGGGGAGAAGGAGAAAGATGGGGATGTTTGGGGTGATGGTGTTTGTCTTCCCCAGGCACTGCTCCCTGATGGAGCCCTGCTGTCAGGGGTGGCTGAACACCTGCCTGCCACAGGAAGTGGGGAATCAACTCCCTGTCTTGCTTTGCCTGTGTGTTCTGCTTAACTTATTGAACTATTTTTATCTCAACCCACGAGTTTTCTCACTTTTACTGCTCCAATTGTCTCTGCATCCTGCCAGGGGCGAGGGCCTGAGCTCCTGCCTGGGCTTCAACCACGACATTCAGATGCTGCATTTAAAAAATAATTCTGCACTGACTGCAAGGACTTCCAAAGAAGAAAACCATAAATTATTGTGGTTTGAAAAGCAGCCTGGAAATACTAGCACAAGGGAAAACTGGATGGGCTGTTAAATAAAAAAGAGGAGATACAAAAAGGCCTCAGCAGTGGAAGAGAAGATCAGCTCTCCTGGGCCAAGCAGCCAGCAAAGAAGGGGCTCAAGTTATAGGAACAACTTTTCAGGCTGAATATGAAGATGCCTTTCCAACAATAATCAAAACATCTTTCAAGAACATCTGCTGGGCCTGTCTGAGGGAAGGGAGAGGGTTAAGACCATCCCTTTTTGCTCATCTAAAGGGATAGATCTAGTCCTCTGATAGTAAGACCTCAAGGTGGCATTTGAATTTTTAATGGAGTTGAAGAATCATGAGTTCTCTAGATTAGTAACTCATGTGCTTCAAAACAGAAGTTCATGAGAACCTGTCTGGCCTCCTAAAGGTGAAAAGCCTGGCTGGCTCCATAAAAACTGATGAAAAAAAGCAACAGCAGCTAAATCAGAAATTATGCCCAAAACATTAAGAGCATCCTGGAAACAGGAGAGCAGGTCTTCAGGAGACTATGATAAGACAGAGAATGACTTCTGTTAGCATGTGAAGAGGTCACCAGGAGCCTGAGTCACAGCAAGTTCAGCTGGGTAAGCAATAACAACAGTGGTGCCACGCCTGGGGCAGCTGAGGAGCAGGGGAGGCATTCAGAGGTGCTGTTCAACACAGCTCCCACATGAGCATGAGCCACTGCTGCCTCCCCACACGGGCAGGATGCCTGCAGGGCAAATCACCTCCTCTCTGGATGCTGATGCACACTGCTGGGCCTGAACCAGTTCAGGAATAACCTGAAGGATCAGGTGCCCCATGCACACCTGAGCAGAAGCTTTGGAGCATTTAACAGAGTGTGAGCTGGTTAAACAGACATTTGAAGTAGTCCTGTAGGATTTGTAAAGTATGGGCTACCACCTTTAACAACTCAGGAAAAACATTAAGATAATCTAGCAAAACACAGGGAATCCAAGGGTTCTCAGAGTAGAGGAATGTCAACAGCAGACAGTCAACAAGAGAACACAAGGTCCCTCAGGCCAAACGCTTCACACACAGTGTAAAGGAATCAAAAACACGTTTTCATTCCCTTCCTTTTCCCAAGATAACCCTCTCCAGCATTGTACAGTAACTATTCCAGGAGCATGTACTAGTGTTACAGTTCAAAGTGGATTTCATCTTTCCCAAGGAAGGGATCAGGTAACCTTAGAAACCCAGCATGTATCTCAAAATAATCATTACCACAGTGAGCTCATACATTTCCTGATGAACCTCTCCTCCAGCTCACAGTTTGCAGATCTTATCAACATTATATTTATATGCCTTACAAGCCTCCTCCAGGTAGCAAGATGATAATCTAATAATGGAAAGTGGTCAGCACACTGCAGATAAATCAAAGCTGATAGGTCATTTTTTCATGGGGAAACTGTTAGCTGCCTTCTCCATGAAAACCTGTGTGAGCCAGGCCTCAAGACAGGGAAAAAACTGCCTTTGTGGACGTGGTTCTTTAAAAGAAGAATAAAAGTGAACAACAGACTTTAGTTCACAAAATAAAGGGAGAAAGAAGCACACTGATGAACAGGTGAGCTGTGCTATAAAGGAAACTTCCAAGGGAAAAAAACTCAGACTCTGCTGGGTGGGGAGGAGACGTGGGGTGGGTGTTTGTTGCTATCAGCAGATACAGAAATGGCATCTTACAAAGGAAATACTGGGACATACATGCTTTGATGGAGGGCAAATATCAGACAACATTCTATTTATAATTGGAAAACAGTTATTTTACAAGCAGACTGACAGAAGAATAGAGCATTTGCCAATGCCTGAGCTGCTGCAATGCCAGAAGAGCAGCAGTTTGACCATTTCACAGCCCACATGGCTCCATACACTGCACTGGAGAACAGCAGCAGGGAGCAAAGCACCCACTGTGGGCAGATAAATACCTATAACCCAGCATGCAGTTTGATCATAACCAGCACCATTATCATTCTGCAGCTGAGTTAAAATTTATCTTCTAAAATATCCAGTTGTCAACAGTATTGGCAGTTTTGTTGCTGAGAAAGTAAACCGGGATTTATGTGAGAGCACTTCCCACCAAGGGGCACCCTGACAATTAGCCCAGAGGAGAAAAGCTTAGCTGGTGTTACCCAGTGCTCACTCTCTCTTTAAAGGGTGTTCTTGGAGAGACAATGTCCCAGGCTAAAAATGCATTTGACAATGGCCAGTATAAAGAGAAATCTGATGATTTCTCTTTGAGCATTTGAAAAGTGCTTTTAGCCAACTGTGTCTTGTGTTGTAAAGTTCCTATTTTTATCTAATTCTAGAACTAAATATTTACAGGTCAGGCTCTTGCCATCCTCAACCTGATAAACCCTTAGCATTCCTAACTGAGGAAACAGAAAAAGCAATATTCTGCTTAGATTTATATTATGAGCACATGCCTAAATTTGCACAACAGCAAACTACAACAGAACTTCTCTAAGGAGAATAAAAACTACCTGAGTATGTAACAAGTAGATAAGGAGTATCTCCTTGAGCCCTTATCTACTTTTCCATTCCCAGTTGAGGAATCTGCAAAGCTGACAAGGCAAGCACTGAGCAGGACTGGAGGTGCTTTACTGGAGCAGAGCAGCAACAGCTCCAGGCAAGGACATCAAAGCACCTCTGAGGGGGCAGCTGTCCTGTAAATCCAGCTCAGGCTTGGAGCACATTAGGAAGAATATATTTCATGGTTACTTCTTATATTTTCAAATAACCCCAGAGTTACAAGTTTGTTTATTTTTCTTTAAGAGAGAAATGTTTTTCCCAAAAAACTGTACTAAATTGCTTTGGTGTGTTGTCTGAAAAGAGCATTTCTTTGAAAGCTGGGGAATCAACAGCTTCTTGCCAGGAGCTACAGAAGATTTAAACCTTCAGAGCTGTCAGTGCTTGCTTGCAGGGCTCAGGTGTCCAGCCCTGACAAAACATTTCTCCTGCAAAAGGACACCAATTCTCAATGCAAATCTCTCCCTGGGCACCTTGGACACAGAAAGAGCTGCAAACCAAATAAAAGTTTACCACAGATTATTCATACATTTACTGTTTACCTTTTCTCCTTCACTTCACAATGGAAATGTTGAAGATACTCAATGTTTCTTGCATTTGTGAGAGCAAAAACCTATTAAATACCACTAAACTACTGCCTGTCATAGTCACTCCATTTGAAAGAAAAGCAGGTAGGAAACCCAAGTTTTTTTCTCTAGTATTTAACTCCAGCTCTCCCAGCTCATCCTTCTTGCTTTGTCTCCTTGACTATGCAAATTGCTCCTCCTGTCTGCTCCAATCTTTTTGCATTTTCTACGCCTCTTCACCCAGTACTGGACTCACAAATTACCTCCATCCTCTGTTCTGTGCAGGCTGTAAAATGGTAATTACTCCTCTATCAGAGAAGTGATATCTCAGTGGGTTTTATGAACAAATTCATGTTTGTTTAAAGATACTTATAATAGCAAAACACCCCCATGATAACGTTTATCAAAAAGAAAACATTTTTGTATTACAAAGCCTCAATGTATGGCCACAGGTTATCATTAAGTTATCAAGTGACTGCATATTAAGATCTAATTGAAGAACTTATTGCAGTGCTCCCCCTCCTTTTGCAATGATGATTTATGGCACATTTTGTCACTACAATGTGCAGCAGTTCAGTACAAACACAGCACTTAACTAACAAGATGACAGAGGCAGATATTCAAGCACAAGCTATAAATACTCAAATGAGTCAGAGGTTGTAAATCTGTTGTAAATCATACCTGATTTGTAGGCTAGAACACATTTTTTAATCTTATGGAAAAAGCCTCTGCTGGTTCCTACAATAGTATGACATGAAGCAGAAAAAGTCAAGACTTTCCTTTTTAAAGAAGACTGATTGTGTTACACACTGTCGTACTTCTACTTAAAATCCTGATGAGATTCTCTAAAAAGTTTCATTTTCCCTTCTTTCCTATGGAACTACCACTAGTAAACATCTACCACAGCCAGAAGGAGCTCATTATCATTATACACGAACTTCATTTCTGTATGAGCAGAATGGAGGTTACAGGAAGGTGATTCACACACACAAGCACAGGCAGAGAACATTCTAACAGCCCATTTAGGCTGGGTAAGTAAAGAATCAATTTAAAAATATGCAGTAATCTACATGGCTGATTTGGAAATTAAAATAACCCAGTTTGGAAAACAGGTATGTGCTGCTCCTGCCATCCCAACAGAAATGCCAGAGTAGGGGATGGGACCTCAGATATTTTCATCCATTCTTTTTTCCCTTTTAACTCCCCTTTCTAATAGAGTGGACCACGTTCCTCCAGGTAAAATTTACAGCACTGCTTGTGGGATAACAGATAACCTGAAGGAAGCATGCCAACATTTGTGACACCACCATGGTTTACCCAGCGAGCACACACTGTTAAAATGTTTTCTGTTCAGGCCCCCAAAATCAAAGGTATGAAAGTGTAAACCTTGGCAGAATAATCTCCCAGGCTGCAGACAACCTCCCAGACTCTGCCAGCTGCATATTAAAATGCTCACACTCTGAGGAGTCCCAAGGCACACAGCCCAGACAGCCTGGGGGAGGGGACAGCTCACAGCAGAACACAGATGGAAGGGAATGATGCTCAGCTCAGGAGCCACTGGAACAGAGGATGGGCAGTGCTGGACAAGCTGCTAAATCCCAGGATCACTGCAGCCACTCCAGCTTCTGCAATCCTGCTTCATCATCCCCCAGCAGAGAGCTGAAATTCCCATTTTCCCCTTGGAAAGTCACCTCTCCCTTCCTGGTCTCAGGCCATGAACAAGCCAGACAGACCTACAAGCACCATGGAGGTCCAAGAGGCACAGACTGACCATCTCTGCTTTACAGTAAAGGGATAAAAATATTTTCCAGCTAACATTTCTCATCAAAATATTTATCAAAATACTTTCTATGTTAGACTAACTGTGGTATGTAGACTTTACTGTTTTTACATCTCTGTTTGCAGATTTAGCACTTACCTTTCTTGCAGATAATGCTGGAGGATTGGATGGATACTTTGCCTCTCAATCACGAGGGTGGATGTTTAAGTAACAAACCACTAAAGCTATTTTATATCAGCTTTAAACAAATGTATTCAGCTGAGATGGGAGTGAAGCAGGCAGGGAACTGATCTAAAGCTGAAGGAGGCTGGCTAGAAGAGAAGCAGGCAGCAAAACACACCCTGATAGTATTTATGACAGGCACAGCTCCTTTAAAGCCCCTGGAGTTATTAAATAACAGCCATTCCCATACTAGTGACCCTTTACCATACAGAACAGAGCTCACAATTACAGCTGAATGTTGTCATTAGAAAAGCCTTTATACACAAAGTTTCTTGATCAAGTGCACATAAACTGGCAAGAGTTTACACATGTAAAATAAACACTAATAGTCTGTGCTCAACAGTCCTGCTCTCAAAAAAATTACCATAAAAGAACAACAACTTGAATGTGCAATAAAAACCTGCTCATTTCCCACCTCATCTAATTCTGCAGTGCTTCTCTCCAGCTGAACAGGAAGACTACTTTCATTTGATTTCAAGTAATTGAGAAACATTTCAGGTCTTTATCAGCTCTCCAATCTTTCTTCCTTTCACACATTCCCTAGAATTGTTGCCAACAGGGTATTTATAAAAGATCCAGCCTCACAAAAACACTCAGGCAAACAATGTTGCAGGGAAAAAAAACCAGAAACTGAAGGAGCTGCTATGTAGAAGACTTAAAGGGTTGGATCATTGTTTAAACAGAAAAAAATAATTTGTTTCAGAGGATGAAGAGCTGTGTGAGGGAGCAGTTCCTAGCCCTGCACTCCAGCAGCAGCCACATACCTTTCCCCTTAGGGTGGAAATGTGTGTTTATTTTGGAAGGGGTTTGTGCTCCACATCACAAATGGAAACATTCAGCTGGGGCTGAGGCCTCAGAGCAAGACTGAACTGACAACACACCACAAACACACCCCCACAGGAAACCTCCTTGCTCTGACTTCCCTTCTCTTTCCTGAGGCCTCATCAGTGGCTGCAGCAGCCCAGAGCAGCTCAGAGCTGTGTGTACAAAACACACAAGTTTATTACTGGTCAGGACAGCAACCCCACACCTCAGTGACACACAAATCCATGAAAAACTTACTGTTAATTACAAAGAATTAGACCTTGATCACAGGTTTTTAGCACAGCAGAAGCCAGCCCAAAGGGCAAACCGTCCCTTCCTTTCTCAAGCCCCACCACCTGGCCCTCCCTACCCACTTCAGCAAAGTGCCTTCTCCTCCTCCACAAACACTGCTGAGAGCAAACAAGGGACTGTACAAACACCCTGCCCCAGTCAGCTGAAAAGCAAACTAAAAAACCCTTCCAGATCCCATCTGCACTTGTGTGACTTCTTTTTCTCCACCAGGACCCAACTGGTGCAAGCACCTCTCACTGCCATGGCAACCCAGTTGCAGAACTCAGTGACACACACATAAAATTAAGCAATTTTTTTTTAAATTACCACAAACAGCTTTGTTAAGTCATATTTATAAAGGTCTCACCTACCAAAATCTGCATTTTGCAAAATGTCCAGTTCCAGTCCAGCTTTAATCTCTGATTTAATACATCCTGCCCACTGGCATTACCTGCTGCAGACCATTCACTCAGTTTTACTGTGCCATCCTGTCATCACAACTAATTTAATTGCTGTGTCCCAGATAGGAAATAAATTAACTAAATTCAATGATAATCCCTGTGTTGCCTTTTAGATCTAGTAGCATGTGTCAGTCAACCTTGAAAATGTATCCAAATAAAGCACTTGGTGCAGCACTGCAAAAAAATTTACAGTCAACTCTGAATATTGTAGGAAAAAAGTTCAGTCAGATTTTTCCTTTCATTAATTTTGTATTAATATTTTCCCTATTTTAACAAATTCCTGCTACATCTCAGGCACATCCCTCCTAAAGATAAATGTAAGGAACTGCACTATAAAGTGGAAATAAATCATTTCCACAGAGCAACCTGAAAAGCAACGAGACAGACAAAGGAAATTCAAAGAGGGGGTCACTTACAGGACTGTAAATAACCCCTGGCCCTTGTCTGGAGCATGAACAGGAGATTTGGGTTTTCTGTAGGACCAGTCCCCACTTCCAATGATGCTGAACCACAAAAAGCTGCATCCCTGCTTCTGACAGATGAAACAATAAATGCTAAAGCTGCTTCATCTCTAACATAACTATCCTTACTCACTGCTGTCTTCTTCCTGATTCATATTTTATAGCAATAAAAGATGCTTAAATAGATGGATAGAGAACAAAAAATACCCAACAGATGGAGAAATGCAGTTCCTAAATTTGAAAGAAACAAACTCACAAGCACACCTGAAAAACTGAAGTTGTTAACTAGAAACTTAAACGTGGCAGTTTCAAGCAATTAAAAGCAAAGCTGTCACAACAGAGACAGAAATAGTAACATCCCACAGAGGGAAAGCAGAAGGCTCTGTGTCTCACTAGTAACAGAAATGAAGAGCCACTGCATTAACACGTGAAAATGAATTTAGTTACCCTGACAGCAAAAACATCTGCTGCTGAATTGTGATATTAAAAAGTCATTATAATCCATTATAGAACAGAGAAATCTTTTCACACAGAAACGAGCTGATACAGAGAACAAAACAAGCAATACTGTGAACACAGAAATATTCCATTCAGACAGAAATTGCTCTCATGTATCTGAATTCCGAAGTTTTTTATGTATTTAAGTTTTGGTGGGACTCACATACCTCTGCTTCCTTCTCCTGAAAGTAAAATTCAGTATTATAAACCACATGAGATCTCACAGTGCAGATACTACAAAATTCAAACTAAAACCTTCTGACCTCTCACTTTCTACACAGGAAAATCTTAGAAAGAAAAGGACAGAGTTTCAATAAATTACTGTGACAGTATCTTCATCATGCAGTTATTATTATTTTTTCTGAATTCTTATTACTGAAGTAATAGTTCATTTCTGCTGTATAAATCATAAGAAGTGTTTGAATGATAAGTTGTTTAGACCACCCCTTGTGTTAGGCTTGGCTTTTCTCTAATTCTCAGTCTCTGGGAGCTCCACTTGCCTGTCTGTCACTTAATTACCAATAAATGACAATGCATTTGAGCTGGTTCAGAACTGTTCAAATCAAAGGACAGAGACACAAAAAGATCTGTGAGCCATCAGCTGCAGAGGAGAGCCATTATCTTACCTCTCTTCCTCACCTTTCTGAAAGCCACAGCTCCATTAACTTTGCTCCCAGGGACCCCCCACTGCCCCCAAAGGGGAAGGCATTCCTCACCTCTGCTGCAAAGCAGCTCCAGGCAGAAAACCCACCCAGAAAGAAAAACAGGCAGTGGTGGCAGCAGGGGAAATAGTTTCTCCTGAGCTCCATGAATTGAGTTTACACATTAAATTGAGTTGAATTGTGCAAGGGGAAAGGGGCAATTACTTGTCTTTGAAACAGATAAATAACTACTAACAACTAAATGGAAAACTGCATCTGTCTTGACAAAAGAGATGACACATGCTGTGTTATGGTTCACAGGAAATTAATCCATATATTCTTGTCAAAAGGCTGCTGTAGAATACCCAGCAAGATAAGCCAGAGCTTATGCTGAGAATCCCAACAAAACTTTAGGAACACAACAATCCTAGTAAGATATATTCCCCTCATTAAACAGACACAATGAACAAAAAGTACAAGCACATTTTTTCAACAAGCTTACAGAAATATCAAACATTTCACAAAGAATAAACATGAATTTACCTTTGGTTTTTTGTTCAGCAGCCTGAAAGAAGACAAGAACAAAACAAATCAATGACTTGTCAATACTGCAAACAACACCTAATAATTATAGAGCTGCAGGCCTAACTTTTTGCAGAAACTGCTAACATAAATCAGGCATTCATTTCATTTAAGGACTAGAGAATGTTAGTTTAACTCCATGTGATAGGAATGTGGGAATGGCAACCTCTGACTGAAGCCAGAGGCAGATGCCAAAGAGGCAATGTAAGAGAGGGCAGCAGCCCCATCCAGCACCCAGCCTTCCCTCTGCTGAGGGCCAGAGGCTTTCTGGACCCTCACTGTGTCTGTGAACCCTTGAGAACCCAGCAGAATTAACTTTNCATCCAGCACCCAGCCTTCCCTCTCATGAGGGTTAGAGGCTTTCTGGACCCTCACTTGAGCACCCAGCAGAATTAACTTCTGTGTCTTGTCCAGCATCCCCTGGAATCCCCCCACACTATCAGCTGTCACAGAAGACCTGTTTATTTTTCAATCTGTTCTGAATCTACCCTGTTTTTTTGTGATGCCTGATTTTTATAGCAGAAAAGGAGGGAGGGGAATGCACAGCAGTGAAAATGAGCCTGGGATGCCAGAGTGCCTCCAGCAGCCACCAGGACTGATCCAGGCTGAGGAATGGCCTCAGGAGCCGGGTGTGGGAGCAGCCCCTTCCCAGCAGGGTGTGGTGAGTGCCAAAGCCCCAGCACAGCTGCCTGGGCAGGGNGAGTGCCTCCAGCAGCCACCAGGACTGATCCAAGCTGAGGAATGGCCTCAGGAGCCAGGTGTGGGAGCAGCCCCTTCCCTTTGGTGAGTGCCAAAGCCCCTGCACAGCTGCTTGGGCAGGAATTCTGTGCCCAAAGCCTCTCCCCAGGCCAGGGGCAATGATCACCTGGGCTAGGCTCACTCCCAGAAGTGAAGCTGCAGCATCAGCACCCACACTCCCATTTAAAAGTGATCAACAGGAACATGAACAAACCTTTTTCTGAGCACCTTCCTTCTTTTTCTTTTCTTCCTGCTTTTTCTTTTTCTTTTCTTCCATCAAATGTTCCTCTTCTTGTGTTTCTTGTTCTTTCTCCCTGATAAAAACAAAGGTTAGGAAGAGCTTTTCAGTAAGATGAAGTTTCTCTAGGAAGGTGAATAATCCATATTTGCATTGCTAACTTTCTACATCTCATGGCTAAAAAAGGCTGCTTCTAAGGCTGCAATAAAAGCATTAAAAAAGAGCTGTTCCAAAATTGAAACTTGCAGCAAATAAAATAGCAGGCAGTAAGAATTCAGAAAGGAGATTTTATTTGGAACCTCTTTCCACAATCTCTCAAAAGTACTGCTTAATATGAGCATATTCTAGGGAAAGAAAGTTTGAAACTGAGGGGAAAAAAGGGACAAACCCAAGTAATTAATGCAAGTTCTGCTGGCTTTCAGCAGCTGTGATTCACAATATACCTTGAAGATCATGAGCAAGTACATTACTTTGCAACTATTTTTCTCTTTTTGATCAAACACATGCTGCATTAATTTTCCATATGCATCAATTCTGTTCTCAAGAGCTGTAAACTAAGGCCCAGATGAATTTCAATAATCATATTTTGTATTCATCCTATAAATTCTAGCTGAAGAATTTGCATTAATGCAAAACAAGATTGTTCCAGTATCATCTTGATTAAAAATTAACCTGAATTGTTCCAAACCAAGAAGAAAACCTATTTGAAATCTACTTTTCTCTGCTTCCTATGTCCATCACTGAAATCAATGGTTATAGCAATGACCCTCCCCAACATCCTTTTCAGTAAATACCAATGCAAATAATTCATTTACTTCTCCATCACTGCTTTATCTTCCTTGACAGCTCTTCAAGTCCTGATCATTGATCAGCCTTCCAGATCTTCTGAGAAGGCTGTTTCTGATGGGCTGAAACCATTACCATCACTATTATTATTATCAATGTCTTCCAATTATTCCTCAAGACCACTTTTAGCCTAATTTACTATTGTTTTACATGTAACTTGCCAAAGCCTGCAGCCCCCTCCCTTTTCTTTGTCTGGATCTTTGTTCTTGTTAAAAAAAGAGCTTTTTAGTCACAAAACTCTTTTTTCCTTTGGTCACAATGTGTGAGACTGCTCTTTACCTAAAGGAGAAAACAACCACTCTTCAGATTTCGCACATTGTGTCTTCAAACATTCCCCATGAAACGTTTTGCCTCTTAACAAGGATGCCTTTTCCTACATAGTTTCCCTTCGTTATAAAAAAAGGAACAGTGTAACCTTTTGATATTTTGGTGCTGAAGGGTATTCTGGGATTTGGCTTTTTCACTTGCCTGAAAATACTGATCCTGGCCACTGCAGATGCTTTCATGCTTACACAGATCCTGTCTGGAGCTCCAGACTAAATTAAAAGCAGATTCCCTTTCCTTGTGTCACCCCAAACTATAAACACTACAGCCAGCAGTTCACAGCTCTAAACTTAGGTGTTAGTGCCTTTTTAAGACACTTTACAGCACTCGGGTTATTTACAGAAGTGAGAGATATGGCAAGGCCCAGGGTCTGGAACAGCAGCCAGAGGATGGGCACATCTGGGAGCTGCTGGTGCACCACTGGAGGTCCAGACAGCTGAAATGGCAGTAGGTATCTGTTTCTGAAATACTGATCCACCTCCTGTCATGACCAAAAGTTCACCACCTGCAACGACTGCTCAGCCTATGCCACCTTTTAAACCCTGTGCTGTAAACTGAGGTTTGGGAATCATCTGCCCTAAGGAACTGCAGGTGGGGATTTGCATTATGTGTTAAACTGCACTTAAAACAAAGGTCTTTAAACTGTCCTTTTAAATGGCTTCTCCCAGGACTTTGCAAAGAGTGATGACTTGGGTTGCCAAAAGAAACGGAGTTGAAGCTGTGATAGATTTGCTTTTATTCCTGGGAGCTCGGAGGAGAACAGAAGTCCCCAGGATCTCAGTCACTACAAAGAAACAACATCCAGTCCCTTCATTTGCAGTGCTCCCTACCCAAGTCACAGCAGACTCTACAAAGGCCCTGTTCCAGTGAACTCCCCCCAAGCTGTCAGACTATTGCCAGAGGAAGTTCAGCCTTTTTTAGTTTTTGAAAGCAGGTGAATGAAACAAGTCCATGTAAAATGAGAAACTTTTTGGTTTCCTCTTGCTGGTACTTAAGAAACCCCACGCCATTACAGCAATTCCAGAACACCACAGTTACATTTTAATCCCCTTCAATACCCAGGGCAGTATTTAAAAACAAAAACAAAAAACCACACACAAAACCAAACCACCATCACCACTTTGCTTAACATGCAGAGTTTCCTTTCAGCTATAAAAGTACATATTACCCAACTTCCTTGTTAGGACTCTTTTTTTTTTTTTTAATATCAAGTTCTTTTCCTAAAATACCAGATTGAAAGGGATCTTAAAGATCATCTGGTCCAACCTTTTTTGGTCCAGCCAAGCCTTTGATATGTCTAACCCTGGGGATCATCTTTCACCACTGCCAAAATCATTCCTTACACTGGACTCCACTATCAATTTTTGTTTCCAGGCAATGCATCAATGTCAGTGGATTTTCCAAATCCAAGAAGAGCAAACATTTTGCTCCACTATGAATACAACATATTTTATTACCATGTGAGCACAGCAATTACTACATCAGAGGCAGAAGTGCCACTCCTCACAAAAACCTGAGGTTTGGTTGTGGGGTTATTTTTTTCATTTCTGAGATTAAAATAGCCTCGGATTAGCTCAGAAAATGATACTGTAATTTTTAATGGAGCTCAATTTTCAAAACTGATTTACATAATGACACTTCTGAATACATGTGCTTTAAATATGCTTAAAATAGAAATAAAGCTCCAAGCAGCCTCTCAGATGATAACTCCTGCTGTCACTTTTAGGCAGAAATTAGTCATCTAAGAGCAAAACAAAAGGAAAACAATAAAAACATGGCTATATAAAGTTTGATTACGTTGTCAAAGGCACATGTTGCAGCTTTACTTCCTGAGCGACAATTTAATCTTTATTGCAGGAAATATGCTAAAACATTTATGAATACAAAGCTCATGTTCTAAAGCAGGAGTGCCCCAGAATATCCCTGTAGGAGTTTGCCTTGTTCTTCCATGTGGATCTGAACTGGGAGGGATTTTTATGAGCAAGGAGTTTTACTACAGCATGAAGTGGTGTTTCCACAGATTGCAAATCGCTTATGAAATCCAAGCCTAAGCCAAGGTTATCTTTAAAGTGCTTGAGAGCTCTCTCAGAACAGGAAAGCAAGAGGAGCTGCAGGTCATGGCCACAGCAACTTGAGCACTGAGGCTCTGTCATTGCCTGCTGCTCAAAGGTTTGTTAATCCCTTTAAAAAATTAACAAACCTGGGCTGATTTATTTTTTTAAGTAAGAACTCGAGTTTTCTAGATGGATTGCTTCCACAGCTGAAAGCACAGCTGCTATTGTGGATCAGCACTGAGGGGACATTCTGACAGCATTTTGCAATATTCCTTTTGGGAATAGTGTTCTTCAGAAACCTTCAGGTAGAGTCTATTTGTATTTTTGCCCATACAGCACTTTAGAGTTCAGAAGTTCCTGCAGTAATGAAGGGCTGAACAGAGCCCTGTCTCTCATCATCCCACATCACACTGCCCCAAACCTCAACAACCTCATTAATTTTGTTGTATATGCAAGATACTGAAGGTTTCTTTAACCACATAGGAAAACTGCCTTTTCAGCACAGCACTCCTTATCTTTGACTATAAATGCCTGTGTCTAGTTTAGCCACCATACTTTAATTCCAAGATATCTCTTGTACCTTAAATCCTACTTTATGCTGGAATAAACCCCCTTGACAGTTGTGGAAGTTGCTCTTACTGACAGGAATCCTACAGCTGCTCCAGCACTGTCCTGGTTTTGATTTCCCTCACCATACAAGAGGCCACCATGTATTCCTGCACAGGCATTTTCCCTAACAGTGATGATGGGAGGGAAAAAATTGGAAAAAATCTTTGAATTAAAACTGCAACTGGCAAATAATCATCCAAATGCAGGCTGTGGAGGCTTTATGGAAGGAATTAATAGAACCATGCACTGGTACTGATGATAACAGAGGGTTTGAACAGCACAGACATGAGCTCTCAAAGACAAGTTCTCCAAATCTGGTATCACACAGTTTCAATCAGAAAGGAAGAAAATGATTACTTAGGACATTCTTCAAGATCTGATTCGAAGAAAGAAGTGTCTGAAATCTTGAAGGCAGAAAACAGCTTGAAGGGTGGTGATGAAAAGAGATCAAAAATTAACATCAAAAAAAGAGCATCCAACTCTGGAAAGGAAGGCTTTGATTCCTTCAGGAAATACTGTCCCATATGAAAAGGAAGGTGCTGTTTCTTGGAAATCACCAGGAATCTAAACAACAATGCAGATACCTACATGTATGGCAGAAATCCTACACAAAGCAGGAAGTCACCAGAGCATCAGCAATCCTTGTTTTCACAAGTGCTGGAACAGATAAACTGAAATTTTGTATTTGCCTATTGCTAATTTTGTTTCCTGCTTCATCTTTACATGGCCCAGCTCTGTGACCTTTCCAGAGTAAATATGGGTGAAGGAGCTGGTGTGACTGTTTAAGTGCCAGCTTTGTTCCCTTGATATCCAGGCTCAGTCATTAATCAAGAAGAGTCAAGCTGGTCCCTAATTACAGACTCTCCAATCACCTCAAAAAAGAAAGCAGCACGCCAAACTAGGTCAGATAAATAAGAAGGAAATATGAAAAAAAACCAGCACAAACACATGGGGAGACAAACTGAGAAAGGCCAGAAAAACAAGAGCACTGTGCGTGTAAAAAGCAACAACAAATCAACCTTTAAGTGCTTCATTAATATGCAAGAGGAAATATTAGTTTTGCTGCTGGGTGGGAAAGGGGGAGCAGTGACAGATGACCCTGTGAGGGCTGAAGTGACAGTACTTTTCTTTCTGCTTCAGCCCTCCCTAAAGAGGTCAGCAGGGAACAGATGGCAAACAACCNCAGTTTTCAAAACTGATTTACATAATGACACTTCTGAATACATGTGCTTTAAATATGCTTAAAATAGAAATAAAGCTCCAAGCAGCCTCTCAGATGATAACTCCTGCTGTCACTTTTAGGCAGAAATTAGTCATCTAAGAGCAAAACAAAAGGAAAACAATAAAAACATGGCTATATAAAGTTTGATTACGTTGTCAAAGGCACATGTTGCAGCTTTACTTCCTGAGCGACAATTTAATCTTTATTGCAGGAAATATGCTAAAACATTTATGAATACAAAGCTCATGTTCTAAAGCAGGAGTGCCCCAGAATATCCCTGTAGGAGTTTGCCTTGTTCTTCCATGTGGATCTGAACTGGGAGGGATTTTTATGAGCAAGGAGTTTTACTACAGCATGAAGTGGTGTTTCCACAGATTGCAAATCGCTTATGAAATCCAAGCCTAAGCCAAGGTTATCTTTAAAGTGCTTGAGAGCTCTCTCAGAACAGGAAAGCAAGAGGAGCTGCAGGTCATGGCCACAGCAACTTGAGCACTGAGGCTCTGTCATTGCCTGCTGCTCAAAGGTTTGTTAATCCCTTTAAAAAATTAACAAACCTGGGCTGATTTATTTTTTTAAGTAAGAACTCGAGTTTTCTAGATGGATTGCTTCCACAGCTGAAAGCACAGCTGCTATTGTGGATCAGCACTGAGGGGACATTCTGACAGCATTTTGCAATATTCCTTTTGGGAATAGTGTTCTTCAGAAACCTTCAGGTAGAGTCTATTTGTATTTTTGCCCATACAGCACTTTAGAGTTCAGAAGTTCCTGCAGTAATGAAGGGCTGAACAGAGCCCTGTCTCTCATCATCCCACATCACACTGCCCCAAACCTCAACAACCTCATTAATTTTGTTGTATATGCAAGATACTGAAGGTTTCTTTAACCACATAGGAAAACTGCCTTTTCAGCACAGCACTCCTTATCTTTGACTATAGATGTCTTTGTCTGGTTTAGCCACCATACTTTAATTCCAAGATATCTCTTGTACCTTAAATCCTACTTTATGCTGGAATAAACCCCCCTGACAGTTGTGGAAGTTGCTCTTACTGACAGAAATCCTACAACTGCTCAAGCACTGCTCTGGTTTTGATTTCCCTCTCCATACAAGAGGCCACCATGCATTCCTGCACAGGCATTTTCCCTAACAGTGATGATGGGAGGGAAAAAATTGGAAAAAATCTTTGAATTAAAACTGCAACTGGCAAATAATCATCCAAATGCAGGCTGTGGAGGCTTTATGGAAGGAATTAATAGAACCATGCACTGGTACTGATGATAACAGAGGGTTTGAACAGCACAGACATGAGCTCTCAAAGACAAGTTCTCCAAATCTGGTATCACACAGTTTCAATCAGAAAGGAAGAAAATGATTACTTAGGACATTCTTCAAGATCTGATTGGAAGGAAGAAGTGTCTGAAATCCTGAAGGCAGAAAACAGCTTGAAGGGTGGTGATGAAATGAGATCAAAAATTAACATCAAAAAAAGAGCATCCAACTCTGGAAAGGAAGGCTTTGATTCCTTCAGGAAATACTGTCCCATATGAAAAGGAAGGTGCTGTTTCTTGGAAATCACCAGGAATCTAAACAACAATGCAGATACCTACATGTATGGCAGAAATCCTACACAAAGCAGGAAGTCACCAGAGCATCAGCAATCCTTGTTTTCACAAGTGCTGGAACAGATAAACTGAAATTTTGTATTTGCCTATTGCTAATTTTGTTTCCTGCTTCATCTTTACACGGCCCAGCTCTGTGACCTTTCCAGAGTAAATATGGGTGAAGGAGCTGGTGTGACTGTTTAAGTGCCAGCTTTGTTCCCTTGATATCCAGGCTCAGTCATTAATCAAGAAGAGTCAAGCTGGTCCCTAATTACAGACTCTCCAATCACCTCAAAAAAGAAAGCAGCACGCCAAACTAGGTCAGATAAATAAGAAGGAAATATGAAAAAAAACCAGCACAAACACATGGGGAGACAAACTGAGAAAGGCCAGAAAAACAAGAGCACTGTGCGTGTAAAAAGCAACAACAAATCAACCTTTAAGTGCTTCATTAATATGCAAGAGGAAATATTAGTTTTGCTGCTGGGTGGGAAAGGGGGAGCAGTGACAGATGACCCTGTGAGGGCTGAAGTGACAGTACTTTTCTTTCTGCTTCAGCCCTCCCTAAAGAGGTCAGCAGGGAACAGATGGCAAACAACCGGTGCAGAGCCCACAGAGACAACACTGCTCCAGGGATTGCTCCCAGGGACTGTCCCCAGGGACTGCTCCCAGGGATTTCATGGGGCTCTGGCCAAGCTGATGCCAGGGGCAGCAAAGCACCCAGAGCCACGCTGCTCCTGCCCCAGGATCTTCACCTCCATTGCTGCAATGGTCCATTCTGGCTTCCTCCCCAAAAGGCAGCTCCAGGCAAGACATTCAAAGTGTATTTAGAAGTCCCTTTTCCCCAGATCTGAGATGAGGTGGCTTCTCAGAAAAATCTTAAAGAAATGGCAGGGAAGAAAACAAGATGGAGCTAAACATTTTGCTACCACTCCAAAGAGGAAATCAGGCCAGCAAAAGCAAGAACAGCTTAAAAATTTCCCAAGAGAAGTGGGATGTTTCCCCACGGGCTGGGCCTGCTGTCATTAACCACAGGAACAACCGTGCTCAAGTCACTGCAGGTCACCTCAAAGCACAAGCAGGTGGATGGATGGCACTCTGGAAGAGCAGCAGATGGCAAAAACTGTGCATATAACTTAAAAGGGAAGAGAGAAAAACATCAGCAAGAGCTAGCAAGGATTTGTGGAGGTGAAAAAAACCTGATTTTTTTCCTATAGCACAGTCCCAGGTATTTTTGAAATAGATGAAAAAGAAGCAAGCAAACTACATAACTGACTTTTCAACCCACATGGAGGTTTTTGATAGTAAGAATATGATTACTTTATAATTTAATAGTTTTAAGAACTATTATTCAATCACTTTAACATACATAACAAAATTACAATAAAAATCCACAAAACCCCTCCCACAAGGCAGGGACCTGACCAGGAATTTTCACTGCAATGTGCCACATGTCCAGCAGCAAAATTTTTATTAACCACTTTGCTGCTGGAAAAATGTGTCCACTTACTTAGTTTCCAGAATATATCAAGTCATAGGGCTGCAAAACAATTAAGGAAGGACAATATTCAGAACACCATGATGAACTCAAAATGCAGAAAAAAGGCAGAGAATCAGTGAGAAAAAGTGCAGGGTGCCACGTTTGGCAGGAAATATCCTATATAAATACAGCATAGGGAACAAGTGGCAGAACACCAGTTTTGGGGAGGGTAAAAAGCAGGTGCTACAGCAGATTTCACTCCAAAGGCAGAGCAACAATGTCACAGATGGTCAGAAATCCATCAGCTGCTGTGCTGTGTCCAGTCTGGGACTATCCACAGCAAGAGAGACACAGGTTAGCTGGAGAGAGCCCACAAAAAAGCACCAAGGAAATAAAAAAAAAGCACAGAAAGCACTTGGAAAAAAAAAAACCTTCAGATTTGGATTCATTTAATCTAAAGAGACGGCAACCCTGTTGTTCAAAAAGGTGTTACAGACAGAGGTAGAGAAGCATGGAGTAAAAATCTTTCTCCTTTAGCTGTGGAAAGTAGCACTGAATTTAAATTGCAACAAAGAAGATTTGGATTAGGCATAAAGGAAAATCCTCCACACTGAAGCATTTAAAAAACCCCCAACATTAAAATGTATACCAAGTCTTTATAAATATACATTTGGAGAAGAAAAGAGGAGAAACACAAGAAGAAAAGAAGATTTATTTTTTATGAAGCAACACTGATACAAGGCCACACCGACTCCTAGACACAAAAACAATTAGACAGGGAACTGGAGGCATCTATGAAGTGAAATCCTACAATCTCCTTTCCAGGGAATTAGTGGGGAAAAGCCCCCAGTCAAACCACTGTGGACAAAATATCTGCCTTCCTCTGAAACATCAAGATATCATCCATTGCTAACAGATGTGGGCTGGGACTTTTGATACCTCCAGTTTCTGGTAAACCTATCTTGAAGTGTGTAACAGAAAACTGATCTCCTGAACAGGGGCAGCAGCTGGATTCCTACAGTTACTTAAAAGTTCCACCAAATTTGGAGTCTCTGCAGGAGCAGAGTTGGAATGCCATTCAAAACCAACATTACAACAAGAACATTACAGTATTAGCTGAGAACATGGTGAGAAAAGCAACATTCAAATAAAATTGGTGAAAATAGAGGCAGATTTTAGGTTGTCCAAGAGATTAAATTAATAATCCTGCTTCTACAACCTGTAAAATAGAAATTCCATGATCAGAAAGAGCTTCTGTGTTCCATGCTCTGTCTCAAGGCTGCATTTCCAGCAGTGGCACACAGTGTTTCTAAGATGTCACTTTGGAATATTGGTTGAAGAGCAATAAAATCCTGGCAGGACCTCAAGGAGAGAAAAGGGGAATTCCAGCTGGTGTGTGCTGCAGGACCTGGGCTCCCACTGGAAGTTTCCAGTTCACCCAGTGTTAACTTATTGTGACCCTCCTTTATGTTCAGGTAAGGCAAACAACCACTCAAACAGATTAGATTAGAACGAAAAGAAAGCAGAGCAGGTAGTTACTATCATTCAAGATATTTTTCAAAAGCACCGACCTGGACTTGTTTCAGCTTCTACTGGTTCTTACCAATGACTACAAGGGGGGGAAATTCCAGAGAAGATAAAGTTTTATAAACTAAGGATGCAGATGAACTGTGACTGGTAAGCCAGAAGTTTGAAGAGCCCATATCTGAGCACTGCCAAGTCCTAGTAAATGTTTGCAGGGCTTGGAGTTTTTAACGTAAAAACTTCCTTTTGTTTTATTAAACACTCCAGTTTCTCCTGGTTACAGAGGGATGGGTACTGATGAGAGCACTGGAGTACAACCAGCAATGCCTCAGATGTGTGTTACCCCTTCATTACTAAATAGCTCACACCAGAGTGGATCTGCAGAGCAAAACTGTCACTGCAGAGATTTCCTTTTCACACCATTCCTATTTCAGGTGCAGCCTGGCTCCAGTCTGCTCCCATGCAGCAGGAAAGCATTAACTGCACCCTTGGAACTCATCATCCTGTGACATTTTATTTAAAAGGAATCTGATAACTGCACTCCAAGACACATGACACCAATCAAAGCACAGCAAGTGAGGACAATCACTTGATCAATCATGGAAGTTTCAATCCAAATGAAGAGATTCATGTAGATAATCCCACAGGGATGCCACCACAAAGGTACATCCCCTCTCCTGTGAAGGTGTTACCTATTAGTGTACATACAAGCTCCAGCATAGGGCAGTTTAAGGAGTTAGTAGGTAAATCTGGCCATGGGCTAAAAGACCATGCACCAAACCTCACTCATTTATTCATTTCAGGCATGAACCATACCAGAATTTGCTCCCTCAATCTGCTGACAACACCCCAACAGACCTTAAGTACCCCACCATAGGCACCACTCAGGCTGAGCAAGGACCAAGAGAAAAAAAGTCCCACACTCAAAAAAAAAAGCTTGCAATAAATTCATCACTCAAAGCAGGCTACAAACAGCAAGAAACATGCTATGAAAAACAACTCCCCTCCCCCAGCAAACACAGACTGATGGAAAAATGAAGCTACACACTGTGAAGAGTGCAGATAACCAGATTCACTTGCCCAGCACTGCCTCCCTCCCAGGCCTGATGATAGTTACCAGCAGTTGATCTGGCATCTGCTCCACAGCTCGTCCCCACTCCTCCTGGGACATAATGCACAAAGGAAAACAGCTTTGGAATCCAGCAGCTCAGCAAGAGCACAGCATGTCTGTCTCTCCAGATACTGCTGGCTATTTTGGTTTCTGTAAATACTTCAGCAGATGAGAGCCCCGTGCCAGTCCCCCTCACTGACCAAGTGTCACGCTTGAGCTGATCCAGGAGCAGAAGCAACCTACAGACAAGCTGCTGGCTCTGTTTAGCTCAACTCCAAGAACACTTTAGACAAGCACTGCTTCCTGGGGCAGCTGCACAGGGACACTGCAATGTAGGAGGCCAGGAAATTGGAACAGGAGCAGCAGCTACATTACAAGTTTTGCCACACAGGCTCAGAGCTGACCACTCCCAGGGACGGAGGCTGGTGGAGCCAGTCAGTCACCTGTCATCCTGGAGGGACAACGGGGTCAGGAGGCCAGGCCACAGCTGGGAGCAGAGTGCAGTAAACCTTCAGAGCCCTCCAGCAAGCACAGCTAAAGCTTTATGCTCCTCTGCTGAAAAAAACTGAAAAGCAAGTTTGCTTGCTTTTCCTTTTGCCTGTAGGGATTTCCAACCCACCCAATCCTCCTTTTCCCCCTTCCATCACAGTTAGGTGCCAGCACTCCACTATTTCTGAGCCCATTACTTTGTCAGCAGCAGTTGAAAGCACAGTTGAACTTATTTACTGCCAGAGCTGAAGATCAGGTTGGTGCTCTCACAGAGGTGGGGCTGGACAACACAACCTACAGCATCAAAAAGCAGGAACCAGAATTTACCCTGAAGACAGGCATGTTTATGGTGCTGCTTTTGTGCTTATTCTGGGAATAAGGTGGTGCTGACAACTTCAGCAAAGGAGCCCAAACTTACAGCAGCCACAGGTCCTTTGGGTGCCCATGTTCATGAGTGGCTCCAGTGTGATTAAACAGGCCCAGGAAGGTGAGCAACACCTCTCCTTAGGCAGACTTCCTGCCACAGGCACACACACTGCCCTCATTCCTACCCACAGGCAGGGAAACTGTGCCAGTCATGTCCAGGAACAGCACCAACACACACCAGCAGGACACTGAGGAGCAGCAGTGACCACAAAAGTGTCACACACCTGAACACTCATCTGCCCATCTGAGATGGCCTAAGGTCCCCTCCAGCCCAGGCTTTCTTGTGATATTATCATTTCCTAGATGTGAGGCAGAAGCTGTAGAAGCCAATCCCCAGGAAGACAGAGGCTGGGCCTCTGCTACCACAGCCCTGAGATCTCCAGGTGTCACCTCAGGAGGCACAAGTGGTGGGACACTGCAGACTCCAGGAAGCTCATGGAGAGGCTGGATGGGGGAATCAAAGGACAGCAGCCTCACAGGGAAAGGGTGCCTCGAGATCTACAATCAGAAAAAAAAACAAGGACACTGTTCCTCATGCTGTAGAGCCCAGGGTGGGAAGGATGAGGTGCTCTGTCTCCACACCACAACACACACACAGCCCTTGGGAAGCTGAGGTCCCTCTGTGCTGTGTCACCTCATCAGACCTGCTCCCACATGGACAGGGAAGGTGAATGCACAGCTCCTGGCACGACAAGGCAAAACAAGATGAAAAAGGGAAAAGAGGTGTCAAAAGAACTCTTTTTCCTAGAAACCAAAAGGGAAATACACTCAGATCTCCATCCTCACACTTGTTTTAAGTTTTTTTAAGATGTTTATTCTTTTAGAAGATTTAAGAATACACAGACCCATAATTTCCTTCTTCTGCATTTTTAAATTTGCTGAGTGAGCTCATTGAACATTCAAGCTGTTGTCTTCAAGTTTTCCAAATACCATTCTATTTAAAGGCACTGTGAATAGGGAATTCAATTTATCAAATGAATGAAAGAAGAATTCTTAGCAGGAACCCTGGTGAGCTAATCAAGAGTCACAATAAAATGTCAGGGGTCCTGGAATTCTCGGCAGGAGGTTAACACCAAATTTGATCCCAGTCAAGGAAGACAAAACACACTACAGACTAATAAACTGCACTAAAAGTTGTGCATTGCAAATTCGTGGAAGTTTAAACACAAATGAAGAAAATCTACTTGGTTTGTGCACTTTATACACTCTTAGCATTTCACTACAAAAATCAAAACACGCTGTTCACCATAACCATGTCATTTAACTTAAAGAGAATACTTTTCAAAGCTTTTAATACACTTTGAAGCTTTTTTTTGTTCCACTGCATTGTAAGATGCAAGGCTGTTTTGAAAATTAAAACAGCAACATAATTTGAGTAAGGTAAGAAACAATTACTCTGTACCTATCTTTAGGCTGGAAACTGGATTCAGTTAAAGATTTATCCTATCATCCAAAATTAAAGAAACAGCATAATCCATGCTAACACCTTTCCTTCCACAAACCTACCAGAGTTTAAAAGCTTAATCTGCAGTGTTGAAAGGGTAATCCTCAAAACTTGATGAACTCAATGGAAATAAACTTCTCTGTTCCTCCACTTTCCATAGTAAAAGCATAAATTAGAATATCAGACCTAGCATCAGAATGGGCCATCACCCATTTTTCAACTTAGCAAATGAATAGCAGCTCCATGGGGGAGGAGAGACAGGGTGGGGGAGAGATGGGGAAAGGAAATAGCCATAAATGATCTTCCAGGACAGGAAAACCAGTTGCAGTAAATACCACTTTGGAAATCAATTTATGGTCAATTATTATCTTAGTAATAACTATTTTATGCCTTCATTTAGTGCATGAAATGCCCAGGGGAGCAAATATTCTCAGAAATATATCCAATATGTCTCCAAGTATGTTATCTGATCAGTAGATGCAGACAGAATTCCAGAAAGAGCAGCTCTTGCTTGTCTGGATGCTGAGGAATTGGGGATGGGGGAGGATGGAAGCAGTTGGATCATCAGTGTTGCCATATCACCCAGATAAAATAGATTTTATCTATCAGTCTGGGTTGTTGGCTTCAAAAGCAATGAGTTTTGTCATCACTGCAGTATTTCACCAAGAAATTTGTGAAGCACATTTCATTCTCACAAATCTAAGAAAAAATTAAAGTTGAGTGTCTTTTTTTAAGCAAATCATTATGTAAACACCCATCCACTAAGCCAACCATTGCTTTTTTCAATTATTACATGTAAATGTGGTAGCAGAATATAAAGACTGACATCTCTAATGCACTGCTGGTGTAATGAGACTTACTTGGACCATTCTTTTCTCAAGTGAAGGAGTTGAGTTGTATGAGATTGATTAGAAGAATAGAAATACTAAAAATCACACATTCACCAAGCTTCACTAATTCCCAGATAATAAATCTTTCACCTGAAACAGAGCTATTTATATAGAGACTCTGCTCCTTAGCAGCAGCAGTTCTATTACTGTGAGAGACCAAATTTAGCTCCACACCTGGATCAGACACATATTTTATTATGATCATACTAGAAAACATTAAATAGCACTTAGTTTGCTACCACTAGGCTCTCCTCCTTCCTTATCAGAGGATGCTGCAACTTCCATATTAATTTATTTTTGAAAGATTCAGGATAAACATATACTTCATTATATTTTAAAATAATTTCATAGGCAGGAAGATGTGAAGAGCACATGTATGCCAACAGGTTATTTTTAACTAAGAGCAATTATTTCTGCATCACAGAACAGGAATGAGGTACAGAACTGGGCACTTACAGCATTCCAGCCATGACAGCATAAGGATGATTAGATTTGCAGAGATGGAGCATCTTTTGTAAGAGAAAGAATTTCAACCCATTTCAAAGCTGTTGATGTAATAAAAATTCAGACAACACAAACACTGGAAGCGATCCTCCTCTGCTAAGTAAGTTTGTGCACTTGATAAGGGCAATTAAAAACACTGAGGGAAGAGGAAAGTTGAGACCTGCAGATGGACAGAATGATGTTAGCAGAGGGATAATGAGGAATCCTGCTCCTGACTTTGGTAATACACTTGTGTAAAGAGACTTACTTGATTTACACACACCCCCCATTAGGTTATGCCTGCGGTGCTACTGAAGTTTTCTGCTTCATATTTCATGTGCAGGATCATCCTCAAGGCTGCTGTGAACATACACGGAGCTCAAGCAGAAACATTATAAACACCCAAGAGCACCTTCTATGGTCTATTCATGACCTTGCAGGAACACAGGAAAATGGCAGTCGGCACATTAGGCATCTGTACAGCTGGTTTGTTGTTTTTTTTTTCCTCAGCATTCTCCCTGTACTGCTCCTTTTTTCTAGAATGGTTTGTGTTAAAGCACTGGGCTGATGCTCTTTTGTTTACCAGTAACCAGCTACTGTTTAAAAACAAGGCTCTCCATTGTCAGCACCAATGAATGACGCGAGCATCAGCCATGAAAACGCTTTGGAATTCTGAAGAACTGAAAGACCTGAGAGTCGGAGGCTTGAGCAGGACTGAAATGAGACTGACACAACACAGATATCTGGCTGAGCTTAAAATAGACTTGGCAGAAGTCAGCCGGGACTAACAATTGATCTGTGGACGTACTGACCACCCAGAACGTATCCAAGCCACAGCAAGAGCTTCCTATCCCTCCACCAAAACAAAAAGCTCTCCCACTTCCCATCAGGAAGCCTTGGAAATGCAGGATGAGAGAGAAAACTGTAAACTTTGTGCTTACTGAACACAGGAAGGGAAGAAAGAAACAGGAAGGAAAACACCACATCTCAGAAAAACCAGGTAACGCCGTTCTAAGAAACTCCTCTTGGGCAAGACTGTAACAAAGGCAGCACCACCATCCCTTCAGAAAATCAGCAAGGGAAAATATGCACAGACCCCAAGAACAAGAAGCTGGGGGAGAGAATTGGAGGGAAGAATGGATCTCCCTCTGAAAACACCCATGGGCAGCCACTAAACATAGCCCAGGGTGGTTGTTTTCCTTGCAGTGGAAGGGGGTGGCTGTTATCTTTGCCTAAATGAGCCTATAGCTGGTAGCTGCATGATAACTATTTTGAGATATATAAACATATTTTTCTCTGGGGCTTAATTACCACAAAGGATGGCAACCGATTTGACAAGTCAATTTTTCTCTCAAATAAAAAAAACCAACAACCAAACCCCACCTGAAAAACCTTACTGTCCAGCTTAAAAATGTGTACAATCATCCAAGGGATAAATATTAGGTATTTTCAATACAAAGCAATAAGCAATTGTTACCACTTCTCATAACCAAGCTCCTAAAACACGGAAGTTCCAGAATGAGATCTAAGGAAATGTACATCTAGTTTGCAATTTTTGAAATGGCTGTACATTTCAAACCCAGAAAAAGCAGGTTGCAGAGAGCTGTTTATTACAAATGACTTCCACCTCCTCCACAGCCCTCAAAGGCAAACTATAAAGCTGTGTGCAAAGCCAGACAATCTGGGCACCCAGCCATAAACCATCACTGCTGCAGCACAGATAACTGTTCCTGCTCTCAGCCATCCCTGGCTGCAAACCCACGGGGAAGAGCTCCAGAAACCAGACCTCAGCATTGTCAGGGCTCCTAATATTTTATGAACTTGAATTACAACTACGTTGAAGACCTCAGTGCTGAAAAATTACAGCACTGATTCACACCCAGGGTTGAGACCAAAACTCACTCAGATTTGCCTGGTACCCTGAACCCTGAGATGCAAGAACAGCCAGCTATTTTACAGCTGCCTTCAGTGACAGAAGCCTTTTTATTGGGAGGAAGAGAGAGACATGCTACTCTTCAAAAAAAAAAGAGACAAAAGAATCAGATGCATATTTTAGAGTAGAGCTGCATATTCCACCATCTTTGACATGATCTCAAAGAGCACAGTGACTGCTCTGTGCAAGAACAGGCAGTTTGTTTATCATCAAATCCAGACATTTTTATCTTGGGCAGGAGATTTTAAAACATATTAGTGACAAGGCAGGAAGGTGCACAAATGAAGTTTCAGAAAACACAGTTGTAGCTGTATTTGGGAATCCACAGTGAAATTAACCATGATTAAGTAGTGACAAAATAAGCCCAAGTACATCTACTTCAGGCATTTAAGATGTACAACTTAGCCATGCTTTCAGCTGACAACTTTCCTAACTAGCAGAGATTCCAAAAGGGAGCTCAAACAATACTTTGATTCCTCTGCTTTCATACATTAAGAATAACCACCTTTCATTTCACCAACAGCATTTGCCAGTGCAGAGACGCAGAGCACATAGATCATTTAGTAATGCAATTTACTGTCACTTCTAAACCATCTCCCCATTCAATAAAGTATACTTCTCTCCTAAACACTATTTGCCCTGGCTGATATCTTCATAATACAGCTGAAAACCTCAAGCCATTATCACTAGAAGGCATCAGCTGATCCTAAATTGGCTAGACTGCAGCGTCACAGGCATTTAAGAGGTTTCCTTATCATTCATCTTTAATACTGAGGGATCGACACACTCCTACCTGCAGCTTCTAGGCCAAGGGGAAACCTTCTAATGGTATTACCATTATCTTGTAATCTGAATTTTAAACAATTAAAACAATAGCACTTTTGTGTTGCAGGTCTCTACTGTAACCAAAGATGATATATTTTTCATCAGTTGTCATGTTCAAAGTCTTACATAAAGCACTGATTTAAAAAAAAAAAAAAGCAGAAATATTCACTCTGCAGTGAAGCTGCTGAACCTTCAAAGAGAAGCAGCACTGCAACAAGGCACTTAAATTCAAGTCATCAAGAGAGACCATTTAGTTCAGTCAGGAAAGGTTTGGTCATTTCATTTGAAATCTGCAGTTCTTTTAGTCAATACGATCTGGCAATTCTTTCCAAATGAAAGCCTCTTTTTACTGAAGCAGGGGATGGCTCCACCCCTGACCTCCTCCTTCAGCTTGTTTTGGAAAGGAGCCAGATGACAGCATTTGGAAAAGCGCATGTTTATCTCGGCGAGGCCAGCTGCTAAGTTAACATATTACCCGTTCCCACATCCCCCGCTCTTGGTTAAGTCTTCACAGCTAAAACTGAAAGTAAACGCTGCTATTGGGCTTTTAGTAAATGTAACACGAGAGAGAAAAGGAGTCTCCGTGGCACGGAGCATCTGAACGGGCTGCACAAGTGCAGGTCACTTTGAGGGAACAGCAGGCAGCAACTCTTCAGTAAAATTCCTGGCCTCTCTGAATGAAGTGAATGAAAAACTGAAAAATAAGCGGTTTTATTTCCAGACTAATTTAAAGCTATGCTTTCTGTAAGACTGCCACTCAGTAACAGTTTGCTCCACTACACAAGGAGATTATAAACCCCTGCTTGACAAAACCTTGCACTTTATCTTGTTTAATTCTTAGTCCATACTTGGCAAGGTATGGAGCATGGGAGCTTTGAGAACTTCAACAAAGAATCTTCTGATTAAAAGCAGTCTTATGCCCAATAATGCTTTTCTCATTTTAAGGAAACTTCATCTCATTATTTACAAAGTCATAAAAACCTTTCATGCGAAGAGAGTACAGAATTACCTTACTTCCCTCAAACATCAGTGAAAGATCTCAACTTATCAAAAGACAAATCCTGAAAAAGAAACCAGAAATGAAGGCAGAGGTGGGGTTTTCATTGATCCCAGCAATCCAGCAGGCTTTGCAATGGGCAAACCCATCCACTTACAGGTGATCACACAGATTTTGGAGGAAGCCAAGATGCCACGGCTGAGGGTGAACCTCCAAGTCCCCAAATGTTTTTTAGCCTAAGGGCAGTAACCCAGAGCAAGCTCCACTCTGCTGTGACCAGCGGGGAAATGGCAGAGCCCAAGGCTGCCCACAAGGACATGCCCAGGCACTGGGACTGACACCCTGCACCACTGACAGCTCCAAAATAATCCACGTGCTGGAAAGCTGATGTACAGCACACACAAACCACCCGTGTGTAACACAACAGCTCTTAGTCTGATGGATACCCAGACTGAAATCTGTCAATATATGGGAATCCACACACAGAACAGGAACATTAATATATCCTAAATACATCCTGCTGCAATCCAGAGGAGCTCTCAATAAAAAAGGTTTGTCCGTCTTGTTTCTTTCATTGCTACAAACAAAATCTTTAGACAAAAGTACCAAATATTGCCTAAAATACAGCCCCTACTCATAACCATCCCTCTCGCCCTGGAGCAAGTCCTGGCTGTAGCAGTTTTCCCTGTGGCAGCACCTGTTCTCCGGGGGCTGGGCTGCAATGAACCTCCCTCATCTCAGGAAGCCAGGCAGATCACTTCCAGTCAGAAATGATCCGTTCCCCTTTGAAGATAAGGACAAAGCCACACAAGGCATTATTACACTACTGCTGGTGCCCTTAAGCACTCATTTTCCTTAATAAAAAAAGTTCAAATTAACCTGATTTACTACAGTTTTTTTCACAGATGAGTCCCGGGCTCGGAAGCTGCCAGGTTAGGTTTATCCACCAGCTGGGCTTCTGCAATCCCACCAAAAAGCACCACAGCGCTGCCCAGGGCAGACCGAGCTCAAAGAGGCTGGAGCAGCTTCCTCACTGGGGTATCCACGGCTGACACTGATCCTTTCACGTTCTGGAAAGAATTCCAGAAGCCAGAGCAAGGACGCCAACACATCCGAGGGCTGTTCCTCAGCACACCATTTTGAGCTCACAAATGACACCCAGGAGCAGCCAGGCAGACAGACATCCCAGGGATTCCTGAACCCGAGCAAAGGCGGCTGTGGGAAACTCTGTGATGTGCTAAACACAGGTCGCACCCGCTGCAAGTCACCTCCTATTTCCTTGGAAAACACCAGGGGAAGCAGTGAGAACCTTCCCACTACCTTCTCGAAATTATTATTAAAAAAAAAAAATGTAATATCCGAGAGGAAACTCCATTTAATGCTCGGTTGTCAGGGAAATCCAAAAAAAAAGCCCACCCACCGCAGGGAAGGAGGGCAGGATTTGGAAGCCATGCCTCGCTCTCCCAGCAGCAGTGCAGATGTTCTCCTGCTCCTCGGCTCTGGCATTGTCCTCAGGTCCACAGCACCACCGACACCCACCTGATTTAAAGCTCTGCACCACCGGCCAGCCCAATAACAGCGGGATTTATTGGAATTTTAATTACCTTAACCGGCCTAATGTCCAGAGCAAATTTCTGTACATAAATTAGCATAATTCGCCAGATACATACATATGCAAACGAGAGGGGAAAAAATATGCAACAGACACGGGTATGACGTCTCAAAGATTATTTCTAAATTTAAACTGGCTGTTAGAATAATTGAATAAATCTCTTCTCGCAGATACAACTCGAGTTGTAGCAGAAAATAAACTAGCCACAAAGACCTGCAGTATTATTTTTAATGGGAAAAGAGGGGGGAAAACCCAATTGAGTTCAATAAATCCCATAATTGAACCTTCAACTAATTACATATTAAGAAGATTAACCTTTGACACAAACTTGTGATACAAACAAAGAAGCCTCGAACAATTAATAAACTTCCAGTGTTTCAGGATTTCTCAGGTTAACAACTGAGCCCTCCCCATTTTTCTCCCCTTCTGCGTCGCAGTTAAAGGAATAAACTCTGTTTAATATTCTCTCTCCCCCTGGACATTCCAGGCTTAGACGAAGATCTCTCTGTGAATACTCAGGAGAAAATTACTGCGGATCCCCACAATCTCATTACGCGGGGAGAAAGAGGAAAAACAACCCGAATCTAGACAATTTAACATTTAAAAGAAAGCAGCCATGAAAGGACAAAGCTGGAGCTCATGTGCTCGCCCACAGGGCAGCACTGCTGGCCATGCCCACAGTTTTCCAGCCCTGGGATCATTTCCAACCCCGCTCTGCGATAATTTTCACACGTGTAAGTTCTAAAGCAAGAGCACACGTTCGTACCTTGCAGCAGAGGCTGCCTTCATGTCATGTCTGAGTGGCACAACATGCTCACAAATGGCACTTTCTGCTCGCTGTTCGAAACAGCCATTCCGGACAGAGGAAAAAACACGGAATTAATTCTGCAATTTAAAAGAATCCGGAGGTTGTTCACGTTTTTTTAAAAAATCTTATGAAAAATAAAATGGATGTTTAAATGTTTTGGGGTGTTTCTTGCTTCGCTGACTAGTAAGCGGTTTAAAAGCAGTAATAATCTAGTTTAGGCTTATGAAAAAGGAGGAATGCACCGGCTTTGCAGGTCTCTTCCCCTGCTAACTTCTACCGTGACTGCATTAAGAGGCTCTTACCCCTTCTTACCTTTTAGTCTTTTCTTTATGGGGCTCTTTGGCAGCTTTCGATTCAGTCTTGCTGTAAGGAAACAAGTGACTATTTTGTCTATCGTGTAGGGGTCTTTCTGACGTGTTCCTTTCTTAAATTTTTTTTTTAATCTTTTGTAAGTGTACCCGTAATTTCACGAATATGAATACGAAAAAAATCTCACACGGCCAAAAAATTAAGTTTTTTTTTTTGTTGTTGTTGTTGTCGTCGTTTGTTTACCCCCCTCAGGGAAAAAAAAAAAAAGTCGTCTGCCACACAGGAGATGAAAAAAACCCAACAGATCAACAGGAAAACACTATCCAAGTAGAAAAGCAAAGAGCTTCAGTGTTATCCAGCCCAGAGGAGAAGTGCAGCAAAAGCAGGTCCAATTCCAAAACAAGCTTTTGATTTCCAGTGAAGCAAAAAAAAGAGAAAAAAAAGAAAAAAACCAACAAAAAAATAACCAAGACCAAGAAACCAAGACAAAATACACGTTCAAGTCCCCAGCTAAATTTTTGCACGAGTGTGTCTTAAATACAAGTTTGCTTTTACGTGTTGCAGCAAAACCCACGAAAAGCCAGGATTTGGAGTTGATCGGGATGAGTTCTCGTGTGTGTGTCTTGATGGGTTCTCAGTCCACATGGAGGAGCATCTGAGGGTTTTTCAAAAAGTGCAAATCAAAAAAAGAGAAACCGGGATCCAGAAAAAGAGTTTTAAGATGGATCCCCCCTTCAAAATAAAAGGAGAGGGTGAAAAAAAAAACAAAATAAAACACCACCGCGGAGGCACGGGGGGATGCGGAGTCTCACATGGGGCTGCGGACTGGAGGAGGATCCCGCCGGGAGCTCCGGGGGGGCGGAGGATCCAGCGGTGTCTCTGCCAGGGGAGGAGGGTCCGCGGCTCCGCAGGGACCCCGCGGGCGATCCGGGGCGGGAGGGAGGATCCAGCAGCCGCTCCCGCAGGAAGGAGCGAGCGCGGGGAGGGGATCCGGGGAGGAGGCGCCCGCCAAGTCTTTCACC
>VWYE01022580.1:75174-130966 GCA_013398995.1 Alaudala cheleensis | reverse complement strand
ACATGTCCTGGTGCTCGTCCTGGGGCACATCATGGGGGCACATCCTGGGGGCACATCCTGGGGTATATCCATGTCCTGGAGTGCATCCTGGGGTACATCCTGAGGTACATCCTGGGGGACATCCTGAGGTATATCCTGGGGTACATGTCCTGGGGCACATCCTGGAGTACATCCTGTGGGCACATCCTGGGGTATATCCTCGAGGACACATCCCGCGGGTAGATCCTGGAGGTACATCCTGCTGGTAGATCTTAGGGACACATCCTCAAAAGCACATCCTCTGGGTAGATCCTGGAGGCACACCTGGNAGAGGGGGGGGTGGCTGTGGAAAACCCCTCACTGTCCCTCAGCAGCGCTGATAAGCGATGGTGTGGCCGTGGCACTGAGCGGCTCAGCTTCTCCCAGGCAGGCGGCGAACACGGGCACAGCTTCGCTCAGAAATAAAGATCTTTCTCCTCCCCTCCCCCTGTTTTTTTCTTTTTTTTTTTTTTCTCTCTGTTTTTCGGCCTGGTTCTCGTTCTCACTGCGGCGGCGTGTGGGACAGAGGCTCATTGTTCCCGCTGCTCGGGGAACGCGCCGCAGCACTGATCTTATTAGAGCTGGGGCCGTGCCCGGGCCAGCCCGGGAGGAGCCAGCGGCGGCCAGCACGTCCTGGGGGCACATCCTGGGGTATATCCTCGAGGACACATCCCGCGGGTAGATCCTGGAGGTACATCCTGCTGGTAGATCTTAGGGACACATCCTCAAAAGCACATCCTCTGGGTAGATCCTGGAGGCACACCTGGGGGCATATCTGGGGGACACATCCTGAGGGACACATCTACAGAGGAGCCAGGAAAAGGTTTAGATCCTACAAATGTGGGGGAGAAGAACTAGAGGAGGGTGTCCACGAAGTGCACAGCAACTCACTGGTTGTGCTCCTGGTTTGACTGAGAGCTGGCCAGGCTGATCAAGATGCATCTTCTAAATGCTCAAATACCAGAAGGATGTTGCACAATCTCAGGCTATTTATTTGTTACTTATAAAGAACATAATTTTGAATGCACTGGCTAAATAAGAATTAATTGTGTTAAAAAATCAGGTTAACAGACACAGGAAGGAGTTGTCTTAGGGGAAATAAAGGGGAACAAACAAACAAACAAAAAAATCTCGGGCACTAATGATCAGAGCAAAACCTTGATGTTAAGAGGACTTTGTCTCAGTGGAAGCAACTAACTCATCTTTTCCAGAAGATACATGCATGCATTGCAAAATGTTTATTTTGTACTCTCTGAAGTGGTTAATCTACATGCAAAGCAATGAAAAGGNGGTACATCCTGGGGGACATCCTGAGGTATATCCTGGGGTACATGTCCTGGGGCACATCCTGGAGTACATCCTGTGGGCACATCCTGGGGTATATCCTCGAGGACACATCCCACGGGTAGATCCTGGGAGTACATCCTGCTGGCAGATCCTAGGGACATATCCTCAAAAGCACATCCTGTGGGTAGATCCTGGANTAATGTAATTTGTACATCTTTTCAATCTGTACATTTGGGCTGTAGCTTTGTACTTTTTGCTAAAAAAAAAAAAAAAAAAAAAAAGAAAGAAAAAAAAAAGCCCAGAACTACTGTGAGCAAATATTTAAAAACAGATGCAGAAGGCTGTGAAAACAAACACCATCTCGTTTTTCCATGAAGTTTTCCCACCAGAAATCAGGCGGTTCAAAGAGACGTCCGGTTAATGCGGTACCTCCAGGCTCCCGGCGCTGGAGCTGTTCATTAGCCGCTGCGTAATTCTGTGATGCAGAACTGGATTAATGGAAAGGTGACTGGGAAGCCACCGAGGGACCTGCTAATGATACTGCTTCGTCCTCAGAGAAGTCCTCTCTAGCCTTGCCCACGTGCAGCAAAACACACACACACCATCAGGATACAATGCCACATTATCACAAGAAAACACTTTGGAGAGGGGAAGGAGATGTCATCACCGAGCGGTGCTGGGAACTGGCGAAACCCAAGATGGAAAAATAATTGCATGCATGTTTTTTAATACAACAGGATTCCCCCAAGCTCATTAAAGCAGATGGAAGTTTTAAAACCTGTATTACTTTAAAAATTAATTTACAGCTGTGGGGCTTGGTGGCCCAGAGAACATTAAAATGATAAATCCGGAAAGGTGGTTTGAGCAGAAAGGAGGATTGCTTTGGTCACAACATGGCCTTGTGCAGCAGGGAAGGGGAGATGGCACCGTTTTGTTGCTGTTTGACATTTACCTCTGCTGTGCCATTTCTGGGCTTAACCCAGATTTTAAAATACTGTGACAAACCATTAAAATTTCCTCCCAAGTGATGTGTCAGCCAGAAACGAGCTTGGTGCCTCTCTGCTTCATTAGATTCTGGCTGGCATGGTGAGGGAGCTGGTGTGGACATCTGCACTTTGGACCACAGGAGAGCCCTGTCAAAGCTGGATGTCTGCACAGGCTCACAGCCTGGACATCCACACCAGAGCATGGGATAAGGTCACAGCCTGGACATCCACACCAGCCCATGGTGCAGGATCACAGCCTGGACATCCACACCAGCCCGTGGGACAGAGTCACAGCCTGCACATCCACACCAGCCCATGGCAGAGGGTCACAGCCTGGACATCCACACCAGCCCATGGCACAGGGTCACAACCTGGACATCCACACCAGTTCATGGTCCAATGTCACAGCCTGGACATCCACACCAGCCCATGGTCCAGGGACACAGCCTGGACATCCACACCAGCCCATGGTGCAGGATCACAGCCTGGACATCCACACCAGCCCATGGGATAAGGTCACAGTCTGGACATCCACACCAGCCCATGGTACTGACTCTTGGCTCCAGCTTCCCCCCTCTGAGGGCTGAGCGTTGCTGCTGCCACGCTCCCCCTGCTGCAGCCCCCGCCTCCAGCCGGGCGGCCCCAGCAATGCCCTAATTCACCGCTCAGCAGCCGCCTCCCAAGACAAGCTGTGCCTGTCTGGAAGCACGGCAGCGTGGCGGCGTACCCAGGGCCAGGACGGGGAGGGGGGGCAGGAGCTTGAGGGCAGGTGCTTGCACGGCTGCCGGCACGCCAAGGCATTGCCAGGAGGGGAGTCCTTCACCCTGCACAGCCACCACCCTCAGCTGGGACATCCCTGGCTCTGGGAAAGGCCACGGATGAAGTGGTGGGACAAAGCCACGCAGCTCCTCCGAGCCCTGTGGGGGATGGACTGTCTCATTCTTGCTCTGTATTTGTCCAATGCCAAGCACCAAGTGCTGGGATGGGCGAGGTAGCACGGAACAAAGGCTGGAGGCAGGTTGTATTCAGCTCACACCAGCTACCTCTGCTTGCTGGGAAGAAAGGAGCCCTTTGTTTTGAAGCAGCAGCTATTCCCACCAAACCACGCACAGGACTCCGCGCTGCAGAACCCCACGTTATGTACAGGAGATGTTTGGCACAAAATGGTCCCTATTCCCCCCCTCCCCGTGCTATCCTCGCCCTCACAGGTCTGTGCAGGGAGCGTATCCTGGCTCTCCAAAGGCTGGAGTGTGTGTGGGATGGAGATTAAATCACAGCCTGGGAATGCAGCTCCACAGAGCCCACCCCAAACCACAGCTGGTGTGGCCAAAGGTGCTGCCTGGCCCTGCCTGTGCTGCAGCCCCCAAAACACGAGCTGGGCTCGGAGCCACCTGGGGGTGACACAGAGCTGGGGTGACACGGGGCTGGGGTGACACAGAGCTGAGGTGACACAGAGCTGGGACTGACACGGGACTGGGGGTGATACGGAACTGGGGTGATAAGGGGCTGGGGGTGACATGGGGCTGGGGTGACACAGAGCTGGGTGACACAGAGCTGGGTGACACGGAGCTGGAGTGACACGGAGCTGGAGTGACACGGGGCTGGGGTGACACGGGGCTCCGGTGCCAGGCTCGGGGTGTCCCCAGGCAGCGCTGCCGTGGATGTGGCCGGGCTCACGCTCATCCCTACACCGGCATCACGCCGCTGTTGTACCAGGGCGTTCCCGTGTCCAGGCGGTTCCTCCCTGCAGACAGTGTTACTGGGATCGCTGGGCTGTGCCCCTGAAGCACCGTGAGACCCAAAGCCAGAATGGATCCCGTTATCCGGGTGCGAGGGGCACCCCTCGCTCAAACTCTCTCCCCGCAGCCTCTCTGCTGCTGCATTTATTATAACATGCTTCTCTCTTCCCTTCTCTCACCCAACAAATTAACTTTAACAGTGAATTAACTTTATCCTGTCGCTGGTCAGCCGGTCGGATGGGAGCGAGGCGGATTTTCCCCCTGGCCGTTCCGGGAGGCCCCTGCCCGGGCAGCAGTGCCGTGACTCACCGGCTTTCAGGCCGCCTATTGAAGGCACCAGAGCCCGAACAAAGCCCCCATTCACTCCCGGGACTCGGCTAGTTTTTCTTTGAGCCCTCACTGCTTTATTTTTATTCTTTCCCAAACACTGTTGGCTAATTTCATTGACAAAATTCATAACTTAGGGTTGGAGAGCTGGCTCCTATTCAGCCAGGAGCGCTGGGGGGTTTTGTTTTTCTTTTCCATGCTGCCCGTCTTGCCTCATTCTCCGCATCGTCCTGAAGCCAGTTTCCAGCCTGTGCCACGCCGAGGGATGGAGCTGAGGGACACAGCCCCGCACAGAGTTTAGGTGCTCAGTTTTTGGATGGAAGAGAAAAAGCACCACAGCAAGGTCTGAACCTGAAGCACAAGGGTGACTCTGAGGGCAGCAGGGACAGGACTGAAATCGTGCACTACAGAGCTGAGTGACCCCTGGAAGTACACAGCAAGTATTTAAAATCAAAAACCTGTTAAACTTTTATATCTGCAGTACTCTGCATCCAGTCCAGTTAATTACAGCCCTTTAAAAACATCTGCATTTCATAAAGGACTAAGTTTCCTTCCCCTCAGGCTGCCCCTCCTGAGACATCCCTCTCCAGGCTGCTGGGTTACACAGTAATTACGATCCACAAGTACCTGACATCACCACCGAGTGCGGTGCATTATGGTTTCGAAAACAAGAGAAACAATATTGCTCAAGATGGGTCTGAGCCAAAACCCCAGCTCCAAACACCATCATTTTTTTTCTTTTTCTGGCAGAGTTGAGAGCCAGAGCCCTGCGTGGCAGCCAGGGCCCCCCTGGAAATGTCACAGGCAGAGAATGGAGGAGTCACTTTGAGCTTTGGAAAGGCAAAGGGTATTTCTCCTGCCTGCTGACTGGAGGGGTTTAAATACATGCAGGGCATCACTGAGAGACCTGCAGCCAGAGCCCCCTTGTCCCATCCAGCCCAGTGCACACGAGGGTGCTGGAATTTGCTGGACCATCATTTTGGGAAGGGGTATGGGCTGGACCCGAAGCAGCTCCGGGGTGGGAGCAGGCAGCACCACCTTCCTGAGCTGGCAGCACCAGCCCCACAGCAGCACAGGCATCCAGCCCATGGAGCCTGGTCTGGGGAAGGCACTGATGTCAGAGCAGGAGGCTGTGGGTTTGTTCCCTCCCTTCCAGCCGTGCTTGAGAGAACCTGCAGCAAGCTTATCTATGTCCCATACCATCATTTTTTTTCGATAGACATCGTTTGGCTTGTGGCCACCAAAGTGCACTCAGCTGGTACCTAAAGCAAAGTCCTTAATGGTGTTTTATGTGGTAAATCCCTTTTCTCCTCCTCTCCAGAGACAGAGGCTGGTTCTGGGGTGAGAGCAGGGTTGTGGCATCAGCCCCTCCAACCCGCAGGAACAGCCTCCATTACCTACCACTTTCTTGCTTTGCTGAGCTCTCGAGGCCAGGTCTCTTTCCTTGTTCATTTATCAGCTTGTTTCCCTGCAGAGAGGAGCTGGTTAGAGGAGAAAGAGTGTGATTTTCAGTCCACAGAGCAAGCAATTTACTTCTTAAGGTTGTTTGCCAAAACCACATTCCTGCTTTAGCTCCCAGTCCAAGCAGAGGGGAGGCTGAGATCAGAAACGAGAGTCAGGGGCTGATTTTGCTCAATCGCTTGTGCTCTCTCTGCCTCGTGTGAGAGCTGAGCTCACTCAAGGGTTGAGGCATCCTCTGTACCTTCACATCTGAACAACAAGCAGGGAAAGCAAAAACCACAGGATTTCCTCTGCTGTCAGCAATACCCAATAAATTCACAGCAAGAGCGAGCCTTTAAAAGAAAAAAAATAAAACTAAAAATCCCCCAAACCAAACATTTTATCCTTCCCTGGTCTAATTGGGGAATAAACTTAATATCTAATTTTAAGGGTGAAGTGAAAAGGGAAGGGATGAAAGCGAGTCGAGGCAGGCGCAGCTCCCAGCCGTGATCACAGGCACCAGGCTGGGGCTGCACCTCCAGAGGAAGCAGCAGCTCTGCCTTGATGTGCTCCGAGGCAGTGGGGCTGTGGCAGGAGTCAGGCCCTTCTCTGCCCCACACAGCCAGTGGGAGCCCGTGCCTGCCTCCACCAGAACGTGGGAAACCATGGAAAGCAGTGAGCAGCCTCAGCTGGGGTCCCCTGGGTGCTGGGTGTGAGGGACTGAGCTCAGTCTCCCTTCTCTTGGGTGCAGCCCCACTCAGATCATCACTCCTGTCCCTCTGTCCCAAAGTAGCCTCAGAAGTGCCTTGGATGGGCATGAGATGATTTTACATCAATTAAAGGATGCTCTGGTGATGCAGAGACATCCTAAGTGCTGCTGCCTTGCACCTCTAGGGAGCCAGGCTGGGGGTGGGGACATCAGGCCTGACCCCTCTCCCCTCACTCCACATCCTGGCTGCTCCCCAGGCTCCCTCTGCTCTCCTGCTGGCCCAGGACCATCTCTCCACCTGGATGTGCCGCAGGAATGACACAGGATTGCCCCTCACCGTGGCTGCTCAGCACAGCCATGAAGCCTGGAAGCTGTGCTATTGCACACTCAGCTTTCCCTCAGCATCCTCACTTCTTCCCAAAGCCCCACCAGGTTTCTGAGCATCACTAAGCTCTCCCAAGCCAAAGCAGGCTGGGAGATACCTGGTCCCTGTGACTGTGTGGTCAAGGGCGTGCTCCTGGGAAGCCCTGGACAGGTGACCTGGGGCACTCCTGGGGCTGTGCAGTGTTCCCTGCTGTGTTCCCCAGGTCCTGTGGGTTGGGTGCCACTGAAGCAGTGGTCCCTCCCATCAGCAGTGCTGGGGTTGTTCTTAAAATAAATATCTTGGCTAATTATTTTCTCTCCCTGTTGCCCTTCCCTTCTCCTGTCTATAACCCTTCCATCCTGTGTGTTTAATTTGCTGCTACAGCCTCTCCTGCTGCATGGGATGCACGGACATCAATGGGTTGCACCATCAGCTTTTGTCCAACCAGGAGCATCCCAGAAAAGCCTGGTGGTGCAGGGGGAAAGCCATGGTGCTCCCCAGTCCCTCTCAGAAAGCCAAAATGCCACCCAAGGGCACTAAAGCACCACTGGGCTCACACCCCCCCACTTAACACAGTTTCCTAATACTCAAACAGAGAATCCCCCTCCATTTCCACAGTGACACTGGGCATGGCCCAGCTTGGCAGGCTGGAGTGTCTTTAGGGCAAATGCTTCCTTCAGTGGGAGGAAAAAAGATTTGTCTGTGAAGGATTTGTCTTTCTACGTGCAGAGAAGAGATATTTATATTAAAAAAAAAAAAAAAAAGGCTTGTAATATACCAGAATACCTTCCTCCCTCACCAAAGGTCAAACTTAGATCCAATTTCAGTCAGGAGGGAGACGTCTGTCAGACAAGCACTAATCACTATTTAGTATTCATATTCACCTATTAGAAGCTCCATGCTGTAAACATGTCTATGAATTAACAAGGCATCTGGCCCCTCTTATACAATATGAGCAGCTTGGATCATAAAGTGTCTGCAGAAAATAAAAAGTGCCTTCCATCTGTCTCTCCCAAATATCACTGCTATCACCAAAGCAAACAGACCGGCTCTTCCAAAGCAGCGCCGGCCCCCTCCCCCAGAACGTGTTAGTCAAACAAAAACAAGCGTTTCACCGAGAGCACTTGACAGATCTGAAACGGCTCCGAGGAGCCAGGCGCAAATTAAGAACTGGGGAAGAATTAGCTGAAAGATAACTGGGGGGAGGAAAAAAAAAAAGCTTCCTAATAACAAGGTCTTTTCTTAGCTCTCTGAGTAATTACCCACAGTGCTGGCGCTGCTGGAGCCACGGAAAGGTCAGAGATGCCCGGCAGAAAATGCATGGGCATGTCAGGACCTGTGCCAGGGCAGTGCCACCGTGGGAATTGCTGTCCCCAGCTCTGACACCTTTGCAGCAGGATGCTGTGGGATCATGGTGACCCTTGGAAGGGCCAGAGGCTCCACTCAGCCCTGCAGCATGGAAAAGACAAATCCCAGGTGGTCCTGAGCTATCAGGGAAATGCTGCCCAGGGAACAGCTCAGCTCCAGCAATGCCACCATTGCAGACTGGCTGCAAGTCCCATCCCAGCTCCATGGGCTGTGTTTTCCCTCTAATCCAGAACCCTTTGGCCCCTCACTCTGCTCCCTGGATGTTTGTGTAACACAGGAGAGCTAAAGGTGGGTAATTTGTGCCTGTGCCCAGTCCAGGGGCAGATGGGGCAGTTCCAGAGGAGCTCTGCCAGTGCAGGATATCAAAGTGAGCTGCTGGCACCAGCGAGGAATTGGAGTTGCCCTGATGGTGGTGGGAGGGAAGGACTGGGGCAGCCCCTGCAATGGTCCCTGCTGGGTTGTTGAGGGTCAGTGGGGACAGCCAGAGGCTGGAGGGACAGACCTCCCATCCCCACAACACCCAGCACTCCCCTTGTCTCCGTGTTCCCTGTCTCTCTGCCTTGCCTTGTCTGCTTTCCCAGCCCACTCCAGATTCCAGCTCTGGTGCTTCCCAGGGAAACCCAGCTGCTGGCAAACAGGATGGCTTTCTGTTGGCTTAGCTCCTGCCAAGGACTGGATGGGCATCAGGGTGAAGGCAGGACCTGGATCATCACTTTTGGGGGCAGCTGCTCACCCAAGAGGCTCCGGGTCCCCAGGACATCACTCGTGCCCTGGTTAAAGCTGGTGGCCTTAAACCAACCCAGGCTTCTCCATCTCAGGGGAAGGGAAGGTCTGCTCTAAACCCCGGCTTTGCTTTCCAAAGATAAATTTAAACCAAGGGGAAGGAAGAATGAGGTTCATAAATCAGGCAGGTCTGAAAATGAGGCATGAAAAATGAATGCACAGAGTGCGTGTGCGAGCTCTGCTGCCCAGAGCTGCCCCGCTGGCACAGCCCAGCCCTCCCACAGCCCCCAGCCCACCACCACTGCCCCAGGCAGAGCTGGCAGCTCCCTGCCTCTTCCTCAGCTCAGATCCACACAGAGGACACCTCCCTGGCTGGGCTGTGATGGGCTGGGTGGAGTCCAACCCCTTTGCTCAGGGTCTGCCTCGCTCCGCTTCCCTTTCCAGGTTTAAATGTTTCTAAGCTGATTGGACTGAGTGAGATGTTTAAATAAAACCAGGGGAGCAGAGGGAAGACTCGGCTTTCTGGAAGTGGTTCTCACATCCCCCACATGCGTGGATGACAGGAAGAAGAAAAGCAGGAGGCTTCCAGACCTCCCAGCTGCAGACACCCGAGGAGTTGGCTGCATCCGAGGAGCCTCTCTCAGCTCCCTGCCTGGCCAACAAACTGTTCCTGTAACAGCAGAGTAGTCTGTCTCCTCCAAATCATCCCCTGAGACAGCACCTCCCTGGGAATGGGGCTGGAGCAGCCTGGCTTGGTGCTGCACTCAGACAGGAGGGGGATCTGCACCTCACCCTCAGGCTCTGCTGTGAGTCCACAACGTGCAGACCTGGCTTGGCTGGCTGAGAAACCCTCACAGTTTGCAGCTCCAGGGGTTGTGGCCACAAACATTTGCATTTTGCAAAGGAAAAAGGCCCCGACCCAACGTGGCTGCAGCTGCTGTGCTGGGATGTGACAAGGCAAGTTCTGAAAATACCCACCTGTGTCATTTGCCATGCAAATGATTCAAAGAAATAATTCAGCCTGAGGCTTAGGGAGGAATGGTGGGAGAGTGGCCAGTGGCTGAGGCAGCCCAGAGCAGCTGTATGGAGCTGGAAAAGGTGGGAAGGAGGGAGAAGGAGGAATAATGATTGGGAAATTTGGTTTTGGCTGCCTGTGAGGTGACCTAAAGTGTCCCCATCTGAGGGACCTGGGACTGGGAAAAGGCCTTATTGAGCATCACCATTCAGAACATCACTGGAATCCTTCATTACATCCTTCTGCTGGGGAAAAGCTTCTGAAATATGAGTGTTTTCCTTCCCATAAGGATTTACCTGCCTCTGTTACACCGTGTTAACCACTTGCACTGCTGCAAAAATCTGCCACAGAAGATTCCCCAGCCAGTACCAGGGCCAGGCACCACCTCCACTGTCCCCCAGGAGAGAAGCAGCTGCTTTTCCCAGCTCTGGGATGGCAGCAAGACCCAGGGCTGCCCTCGGCCATGCTGCTGCCTGACCCCAGTCCCAGGCCATCAAAATCAATAGGGAATTTGTCACCAGCCCCAGCGGGGACGGGATCAGGCTCTGCATGCACAAGGAAACCCCTCGAGCATGAAAGCTAATTTAAGAGGAGCTCATCTCCTGGTGTTCAGAGACATGGAGCAAGGAAAAAAGGCATGACAGAATTTGGTATATTTTAACTGAATTATTGTCCACTGGGGATTGAGCCAAGACCACAAACATTATTTCACTTTCTGGCGAGCCTGCAGTGATGAATGTGGGTTTCAAAGGAGAGAAGCTGGGTGGTTCTTGTTTCTAATCTGGAGTCATTCCTCCTCCTTTGGAGGCTGAACACCACAGCACAAGGATGCTGAAACAAAGATTCCCATTCCTCAGCAAGGCATCATGGTCTGCAGGTGAATGCAGCAAGGCTTAAAACACACATCGAAACGCAACAGAATTTTGCACTAGGCTCTGTTAAAAATATTCTGTTTAATTGATTTTTTTTTTTTTAAATCTATTATGCTGCTCTAGGCATGGCTATTGATCTGCAGTGCTGGAGAAGTAATGAAGAAGCCTTCAAATCAATAAGGCCAAAGTATATCTCAAACTATATCTGCTCCACCAGCACAACAGGGATGTGGCCAGCGAAATTCCCCAGCCAGGACCGGGAGTATGAACAAACCTGTTCTGATGACTGCAGAGATTTATTTCTATTGGCATAAACATAACTAATGAAACCTCGGCGACTCTTCACTTCCGTGAGAGCTGATAATATATTGTGGTGCTCACAATGAAATGAGCAAGAACACATTTGCAAAGGAAGGAAAAAAAAAAACCCAACTCCCTCAACCGTGAGCTGTATTTCCTTCTTGGTGCCCTTGATTCTCCTCCACCCCCTTCCCCCAGACAGGGTAATATTTCTTCTTGGAGCTCTTGTACGGGCTTTAACAAGGCTTTTGTAAGTCTCCAAGGCTGCAGTTTTAGGTTTTTCTTTTATCCCTGGCTGTCAGGATGGAGTAGGTAGGCAGCTAAAATCACAGGCTGATAATATTGTTTGGGGCTAACAGCCTTATCTTATCTTGTTCGTATTATTCATATTACCTTAGATAAGCCACCTGGGGCTGCACACAAGCAAGATCCAGGGAAGTGACCTCATTACAGTTCAGGTGCCTATTTACTGCAATAAGAACAGCTGGACTAACACAGCCACACTTTGAACTTGGCTGGCACTTTCCATCTGAGGCTTTGACTCCGTCCCTTTCACACTTCAGAGCACAGAGGAGCCGGAGTTAATCAGCACCACCACTTTTCCTCCAGAAGGGATTGCAGGAGGGTTTTGGCCACTGGACATGGAAGGGATGTGGAAGGGTGAGTGCCCAGCATGGGCTGCACCCCCAGAGCTGGGGCTGAGAATCCCCCACTGATGGAAAAGAGATGCTTAAAACACAACCAGCTCTTTATTCCCCATCTAAAGCTGATGTGGGAGACATTAGTTGGTTCTGCACCTCTACCCCAAACAGATCCACCACAGGTTTGGCCCTGCACAAGGATTTCCTCCTGCCCAGCCTGGGGGGTTGATGTTGGCAGGAATTCAGCCAGGTTTCCATGGGCAGAGCCGTGTCCAGGGTGGGAAATCCTGCTGCCTGAATGGCTCAGGAGGGACAGCAGGGGTGGCAGCTCTGGGTCAGCCCCAGCAGCCACACACTGCTCAGTGCCACGCTGGTTCCAGCTGAGGACTGTGACAGTCACTGAACACTTCAGGCGCTTTCAGCCAGCAAATTAATCTAAGGGTTTTTTTTCTTTTTCTTTTTTAAAAGGAATCTCCTAAGTTTAAAAATATGGTAATGCAATTAGTGGCTTTGGCAGGCTAATGAAGCCACTTTAAACCCTTGCAAAAATACCATTAAAAGAGAATGCTTAAGAGCCTCTTCAAACTTTCCAAAATGAGAAGTACGTTCGTATTCAGAAGATGCCAATCTAGTCTCCTTTCTCTAAGGTTCAAGATTAATTAGGGACTTGTTTAGTGCATGAATGAGGAAACAAATGAACTCTTGGATCACAGAGCACTGGAACCAATTTTTTAATCATTTTTTTTTCTTTACAATTACATTCCTATCAAGAAAGTCTTCATTAGACTTTCTGTCACGGGGCCACATCATGCCAGGTAACTGTTACAAGTGCTTGGCTTCCTCCCAAAGACTGAACAATATGAGTTTTCTGAGAAACAAATACACGTGAAATACATTTAACGCTGCATCTTCTCATTAAAATGCTATTGCATTTTCATAATAAATACACATAACCTTTCCTCTCTCAAAACAAATTATTTAGAAAAGACCAATAACATCTTCCCCTTTACAAAATGTGCCTGGGTATTTAAAGATTGCCTTTGAGAAATACATGAATGTCTGATCTAAGAGGCACCATACAATAGATGGAGATTATTCAGGTAAGGAATAATAGATGGGAAGAGAAAAAATATGTTTGAGACTAATTGTTAAAAGAACAGGGTTTGCATGTTTAGTGAAGGAGAAAGGAAAAAAGGAACTGCTCCTTTCTTCTTTTTTTTTTTTCTTCAGTGAGTTACAACCTGCCCTGGAATTGGAGGGATTGTTTGGATAATCCCACCCAAAATGAGATGCAGATTTGGATCAAAACTGCACCAAAATTCAGGCATTTTCTGCTCACAGTGAGGATTAGCTGAGAGAACTCACTCCTCATCACTCCCTTACCCACACACCAGGTTTGTTTTGATGCTGAGAATTTCTCCAGAAAAAAAAAAAAGCACTAAAATAGATTAATTTGCAGAAAGATACTGCTGTAGTCATGCAGAGAAAGGGAACCAAAACTCCAGTGAGGCTGAGCTGTGAAGCACAGATACACAAACCACGTTGTGAGCAAATGCCAAAGACGTGTTCTTTCACTGCCGCTTATGAGCTTTTACTAATTAAAAAGTTTAATTGTGCTTAGGTGAGCTGCATCCAAAATGCAGGTTGCAAAATCCGTGGCGTCAGGAGCTCCCTGGGAATGAGAGGGGGCCATGTGTGCCCAGGTGTGCCCAGGTGTGCCTCTCACTCTCCTCACCCAGGTGATGAAGAGGACGAAGGTTCCCAGCCGTGCTGGGATGGGTCACACCAACCATGACTGGCAGATCTGCTCCCTCCTTCCCATTAGCACCCATTGATCATCAGCCAGACCTCTGCCAGGGTGCAGGGATAATGTTCTCCTAAGTGGAAAGGCAAGGGTTTAATTTTCATAGCTGATTTGTTCATCTCTACCTCTGCTGCTGTCCTTGGAGCAATTGCGGCGCTTCCAGGGACTCCCTTCCCTGGGCATTTATAAACGAAGGAGCTTCACCTCCTGACCCCCTCCCTGGCCTCACCTGCTGCCCAGCAGTTTAATCAAGGCCATGCAATGGATACTCCTTTTGCAGGGGCCAGGCTGCAGCAAGGATCACACTCATTGCCTCCTTAGCACGAGCACAATTTGGAGATTGTGGGGAGGGGAGGATCTGCAGCCTCTTTGCAGAGTAACCATGGACAAGCACTGAAATCCAGGCTTGTTTTGCTTGCAGACTTCACAGCACATCTCTAAGAAAGCAGATGAATCCACAGGCAGCTGAGCAGGGGTGAAGGTGCCCCTTTGCACAGTTCCTGCCACCACCAAACCTCCAGCTGGGACCCTTTGGGCCAGAAGTCTCTGTTTCAAAACCTCTTCTTCCAGGATTGTGACATTAATCCAGGTGATTAGATGGGTCCAGTTGCTGATGTGCTGTGTTGGATGAACAGGTCCTGGGTGCTGCAAGAGCTGACTGGGCTGTGCTGGCTCCAGCTGGGCACTCCAGTCACTGTCTGTGACAGTTAATGGTGGTAATTTATAGCTCCATAACCCACAGTCCCAGGATGCCAATAACCTAAGGATACAAACCTCTGAGTGTTCTGATAGGAATGCAGAATAATATCCTGCTTGCCTAGAACTTGTCTTTGCCAAGTACTCAGCATCTCAGGCAGGCCTGGAGTAGTTGTGGGATTCCAGAGACCTCACAGACTTCTGCATGTCTGGGTTGTTGTCATTTTATTTTCCCATCCTTCTTAGTGCTAGTGACACTCATTTCATGCAGTGACACTCACTTCATGTAGCAGGGAGGTGTTTTTGTCAGATTCTCATCTTTCCTGTCATGTGCTCTACTCTTACCAGGGGAGTGATGGAGTTGCCATCCCTAGAGGTATTAAAAGCACACATGGACGTGGCACTTGGGGACGTGGGGTAGTGGTGGCCTTGACCTTGGGTTAATGGTTGGACTTGATGATCTTAAAGTTTTTTTTCTGACCTAAATTATTCCATTATCATCTCTGGAGGGCCACACCCCAATGGCTCTTAGATCACTTGAGGATCTTGTTTGTTGGACTCAAACCAGTTCCTGGTGGTTGGACTGTCTCTGTGGTAAAGTCTGGCAGGTTGCAGCCTCTGCCCAGGAAATTCCAGGCATCGGGATCTATTCCTTTCCAGAACTGACAGAGAGGAATATCCTCTCTGCCACCCTTGGCCAATATTATCAGGCTGTGACGAGGTGATTTTTTCCCCAGTGCAGATGCACTTTGCTCAGTGCTTTATTCTGAGCTGCCTCAGTGGGCAAAGTCTGTGCTCACCCCACCAAGAGCAAAGGGGCTGCATTGCCAAAAACCAGACCCAGTGAGGAGGAACTTTGCATTGAGGGTGTCAGACATCAATCACCAGCATAACCCTGAAGGAGACACCTCTGTCCTGGGCACAGCACCAATTGTCAAACTCCTGGCATCTCCCAGTGGGGCTTTTTCTGGGGCAAAGCCTGGTCTGCCTGGCTTTGTCTTTGAAACATTGGCTCCTGCCTGCTTCAGTGGGAATTGTGCATCTGAGCTGGGATGTTCTGCTGGGTCTGGCAGTGTTTGATCACACCAGGTCCTGGCAGACCTGCCCTGAGTGTCAGGAGCAGGTCCCTGAGCAGTGGGAAGAGAACAGCAAGTCCTGGAAGTGGAGCGTGGAAGGAGAATTTGCAAACTGCTTTTTACTCTCTGCAGGAATGTGGAGGAACATCTACAGCTGGACTCTTAAATAACCAGGTTAACTACCCTCTGCAAATAGACCCAACCTGCTGCCCTGATCCCTGCTGCTCTCATGGTGTTTTAATAGCTCCTGCAATAAAAAACAGTGAGTCCCAAAGGAGAGCTCTCCATTTATTCAGAAAGATGTTGCTGAATTCCCATACACAACAGATTCCACTGCTGCAATAAGTGCCTCCTCCCTGGCAGCTCTTCTTCCTGCCAGCCAGGCAAAGGCAAGGCACAGAATTATCTGTGTAATCTGATTTGGAAGGTTTAACTTCCCTGGATCATAAATAAGCAGGGATTTATGAGCATAAAGGTGCACTACCTACAGCTTCAAGGGAAAAGCACCACACTCACTCCTCCCTTCTCTCCCACTTCTAAAAAAGGGAGAGAAGGATGCCAAGACCCAGAAATTACCATGGTGTAATGGAAGATCCTCAGATAGGCTTGGTTTAATTACACACTTCTATCATTTCCTGCGTGCTCCCTGTCCCATTAGGAAATTACAGCAGTAACTCAGCTAATAGAATCTCCCTGTGTAAGCAGCCACTGGGCTGCAGCTCCTGCTCACAGCTCCTGCTCACAGCTCCTGGATCCCAGCCCCTGGATCCCTGCTCCTGGATCCCAGCTCCTGCATCCCAGCCCCTGGATCCCAGGTCCTGCTCCCAGCCCCTGGATCCCAGCTCCTGGATCCCAGCTCCTGGATCCCGGCTCCTGCTCCCAGCTCCTGGATCCCTGCTCCTGCTCCCAGCTCCTGCTCCCAGCTCCTGCTCACAGCTCCTGGATCCCAGCCCCTGGATCCCAGCTTCTGAATCCCACCTTCTGGATCCCAGCTCCTGCTCCCAGTTCCTGCTCCCAGCTCCTGGACCTCAGCTCCTGCTCCCAGCTCCTACTCCCAGCTCTTGCTCCCAGCTCTTGGATCCCAGCTCCCAGCTCCTGGCATGGCATGTGTGCAGCAGCACTGGAACACACAGCTGGGGGGTCCTTCCTGCCACAGGGAAGGGGTTTTCTGGCTCAGAGGAACACCCAGTCTCCCTGCAGGGATGTGCAAGGCCCTTTTCCACACGCAAACAAAGCTGCAGGGAGCCCTGGGGTCTGCACTGGGGAACACCCAGAGGCTGCAGAGTTCAAGGGCAGGTCTGAGCTGGGCACAAGATTTGTGGCACTAGGACAGGAGATAAAGGCTTTTAAAGGAAAATGTCACTCACACCCCCCCAAAAAAGGAAAAAAAAAATTCCTTTTTTGCATATTTCTTTCCTGCCGAAGGTACAAATGCAGCGGCTGGAGCACAGCCTCTGCTCCAGGGCCCATCGTGTGCAATACAATAGCACGGGAACTACAGAGGGAAGGACGGCGTTAAATCAGGCACCAGATCTCTTCAAACACCACGTTTTCTGTTCAGCCTTTCAGCACTTCACTCATCCTTGGCAGTGGAGCTGACCAGGTCATTTTTCCCTTTTTATTTTTCACCGCCACATTCCATGGCATTTTCATGAATTAACACAGTGGTGTGGTTTTGTGCTTTACAGATGGGGAAAAAAAAACCCACCAAAAAAAACCCTTTCCCTATTTAAATAGAGACATGTGGCAGCTGACATTTCTTGAAAACACTTTGACTCATATTAAGCTTTGTAAGTCCTTTCATTATCTTTAAAGACTTGTAAAAGGCAGGTCTGTGGCAGCAGGAAGAACGGAGGCAGGCAGCCTGCCTGGGGGAGGTGGAGGGGCACGGAGAGATGTTTCTGGCTCCAGGCTCCATCCCCAGCCAGCCCCGGAGCTACTGCTGGGACACCCATCACCTCCTGTTGCCCCAAGCAAAGAGGAGCGTTGGTGAGCACAGCAGCTGGAAAAAGTGACAAGTGTCACTGTCCCCTTTGTCTTGAACTACGGAGGGAGCTGGGGAGGGAAGCACAGCCGGGGGAGTGAGGGTGGAACTGGAGGCAGTTTGCTGTGCAGAGGATTTCTGGTTTCCTGCTGGGTTTTGGAGCACTCTCCACTCCAGGCTGCCAGCTGCCACCCTGAGCAGCACAGTCACTGCCTCTCTCTCAGCTGGGCTGATGCCTGCAGGGCCAGCACCTTCCCTCGGTGGGTTCCTGCTTCCCTGCCCTGCTGAGAGGTGCTGGGGGTGCTCTGCTCCCTGGTGCTGCCCTCCCAGAGGTCCCTGCTCACAGCAGCTGCTGCTGAGCCCCGTGGGTTTGACCCCAGTTTAATTCCTGAGCTCTGAGCAGCATCCCTGGATACAGCAATGGGTCTGGCACTGCTGTGACCCTCCAAAACTTCCCCTGCATTGTGCTGGAAAACATCTACAACTTCCCTAAACACACTTCAAAAAGCCACAAACCAAATTATTTTGAGGAATGAATGAGGGGCATAAGAGTGTTAAATAAGAGGAGGACTCTTAGGAGCAAGAAAGGAGCAAAGGGGAAGCAATGAAGGGAAGGGGATGAGGGAAGCAGTGCCCAGATGGGATCCTCAGCTCATGGAAAGGCAAAAGTGGCAGTGCTGCTGTGTGGGTGGTGCCTCATTGCACCTGCTCAGGTAATGGAGATGTCACTGCTGAGCTGCTCATACCCACATTGCACTAACCCAAGCACAAGTGAAGGAAATCAGGCATTTTGCTTGTCATTGTTTTCTAAAAATAATTCTAAACCACCAAATTTCTGTCTCCTTGTATTTTTTCTCCCTCCCTCCTTCTGTGCCAGACTCCAGCTGCTCTCATGGGTGACCCTCCTGCCTGGCAGGGACAGGAATCCATAAACTGTGTCCCTGAGGACACGACTGATGTGGGTGAGGATGGTGGTGGGTGCCAGGCCAGGGTTGTGGTGGTGGGAGCTGGGATGGTGGCAGTGGCCAGGCCTCACCCCTTGGCTGTAGGGAGGGGACTTCCCAAAGGAGCCACTGTGAGCCCAGGAGTAACGAGACCCAGTGAGACCCCAAAATGCTGCTCAAGGAATTCCCTGGGCAGGGAGTGGTGAGTGCCAGGTGCTGCTGTCCCAGCTCCAGCCCCATCTAACCCCAGCACCAGGCTGGCAGTTCTGCCTTTCCCCTTCCCCCCACACACATCAGACCCACACAGCCATGTCAGGAGGGGTTTGGTCCCAGGGAACGGCTGCAGACCCCCATGAGCCCACACCAGCTGCCCCAGAGGTGAAGGACACTGCTCACGGGCAAGGAAAACCTTTTCCATGGGGCTCCTCAAATCAAACCTCTCCATAACCACCCCCACTGGCTTTGCACTGGGATGGCAGCACCAGCTAAAATCCCTTTGTCAGGCACTGACCCAGTTTCTGGACAGGAGTCTGAGACGACCCCAGCCCCTCACAGTTCCTGCTCACTGCTGGCATCAACGGCACTGAATGATGAAAGGACACAGATTCCTGCACGAGTTTTCCAAGGGGAACCAATTAAAAATAAAAGAATCAGCAAAACTGTTCAAAGCCTTGTGAAAAATCACTGGGCAATCTCCTTTTAAGAAAAGGATCATCTCACCTTCCCCATGTGCTGGATCCTGGGGCAGCCTACCCAGCCAATTGAAGTGGGCATCAGAGGGATGTGGACAATTAAAACTGACCTTGGACCAGGCTGCTGATAAACTGAGTGGCACTGGGGCTGCCACAAGGGAAGGCAGCGTGGCAGGACTGGCTGGTGATGCCCAGCCCTGCCCTGGGTGCTGTGGAGGCTCCTCTGTCCCTGCTTTTCCCCAGGAAGAAACACCTGAGGACAAAGGTCTGAACCTCAGCCCCTCATCCCTGCAGGATGTGCACGGGGCTCAGTGCAGATCCAGGGTCAGCAAACAGGCTCTGACCCTGCCTGGGCATGGCTTTGGGGGTCCTGGTGCCCTTCTCCCAGCTCTGCAGTGTTAAACACACACAGAGCTTTGTGTAACTCCTACAGGGAGCCTCAGAGGAGTTCACATCAGGTTCAAGCTGTGCAGGGATTTCCCCTGTCAGATGTTTGTGCACAGCTCTGGCACCCTGAATTGGGGCAAGAGGCTGCTCACACTGGGCAGCTCAGGCCTGGGGTGCAGGGGCAGCCCCTCCACAGCCCAGGAGGGATGGGGTGGGATTTACCCAAGGAAGGACAGACATTTTTCCATGGTTCCTGCAGGAACTGACAGGGAGGAACAGGCCAGGCTCCCCCCTGGACTGACAACACACCCAGAGCTCAACAGAGACCCAGACACAGCCTCTGAGTTATCCCCAGTGCCAGCTCCCAGCACAGCTCCTCGGGGGTGTGCCATCCCCCCCAGCACCCCCTGGCACCGCAGTGAGCTGTGACCTGGGCTGTGTCACCTGCAATGTCACCCTGAGCACTCCAGCAGCACTTCCCCAGCTGCTGGGAGGCAGCAAAGGGAGCTCCCCAGCACTGCAGGACATCCCTGAGCCAAGATTCACCCCCTCCCTGTGATTACCAACCCCTGTGACCGCTGAATTCACCACCAGGACATGCCTTGGGATTTTAATTTTTTTTGTGGCAAACCCCTTCTAATCCCCATCTGGCTCGGCCCGGGAGGTTGGGGTTTGAGGAGTGGTTTTAAAATTGCTGCAGATCTGCTCTGCCCCATCAGAGCTGCTGCAGGTCCGTGCCCAGCCCAGCAGGAGCCCGGCCTGAGGAGACCAAAGCAAATCTCTGCAGGGGAATGGCAATTGGAACTTCTCTTTCCTGAGAGCTCCTGGCAGCTCCCTGCCTCTGGCTTTGCAGAGGAAAGCCCAGCTAACACAGCTCCCAGAACCTGAGCCTGAGGAGCTGGGCCAGGCAATAGCCATAAAAAAGGCCAGAGAGGAAAATCAGGGCTTGTCTTTTATGCCCTTCTAAGGCATTTGCCATGGGCAAAGGGCTTAAGAAATTATTTTATGTGGCCACTTTGGTTAAAAATTAAAAGCATTATGATGATTATTGTTATATGCAAAGCTGGAAGAGGGGCACTTCTCCTTCTTCTTATTATTATCATTATTATCACTATTATTATTATTATGTGGAGCTGGAGGAGGGGCACCCACCCTGTGGCGGCCCTGGAGATTTTCTGCACCATCCTCAGGGACAGCCCTTCACCCATCCAGGCCTGGGAGGCCTCGTGGAGCAGCACAAGGTTGGCTCAGGACCCACCTGGGCTGGGAGCAGGATCTGGGAGGGCTCCTGGAGCTGGGCTGGTTCTCCCAGACCTTCAGGGTCTGGCTGCAGTGCCCAGGGAGGGGCTGTGGCTTGTCCTCACATCCATCTGTGTGTCCTGTCCCACCCAAAGTGTCACAGCAGGCAAAATCAGCCAGGGTGAGCCCAGGAACCACAGGGAATGACAGAATTCCTGCCCTGAAGGGGAGCTCACCACATCCCCTCTGGCTGGAAAAGTTGGTGTCCAGCAGCTTTCAGGGCACAGATTTATAATTTATACCTCAGCCTCAAGACCCCACCAACAGCTGATGCAGGAGCCTGGTGGGCTGTGGAGTGAGGCTGGGTCTGAACATAAATCCCCCCAAACCTTCCCCTTGCTCCACCCCTGCAGTGGGGCAGCTGCCAAGCCTCAGGAGCAGGGTGAAGGTGCAGGGCTTGCAGCCTGTTGCTTCGAGGTGAGCACCAGAAGTCAAAGGTTTTAGCCTTAGAAATCTCAGTTTTGGGTTAGTTCAGCAAAGCTGACAGTTCCTGCTCTTGGTTCCTGCCTTAGGGGGTGGGATTTGTTTTGAAATTCGGAGCAAAAATAGCACAAACAGCTCTCAAGAAGGCACATGGCAAAGAAGAGGTCATTTTAACGACGTGAAAATACTTCCAGGCATTTAAAACCAAATGTTTCTCGCGTGCTTGTGGCTTGGAGGAGCAACAGGCAGCTCCTGTGTGCAGGCACCTCTGCACAGCCCACGAGGGGCAGAGCAGTCCCCCTGCACCCTCTGTGCAAAATCACATCTGACAAACCTAAAGCGGGAGAAAATCAAGACGTGACTATGAAGGACAATATCAGGCCAAGCCTGTTAAATTATCTCCCCCCTTCCTGTCATGTCTCATTTGCTCCTGAGCTGTCAGTTCCCACCCCCACCAGCCCAGCTTCCATCACCCTCCCATTCCATTTCCCACCCTCTGCTTTCTCTCCGAGCCAAACCAGGACTCTCCTTAAATACCCAGAGAGTCACCCTGTCTCTTCTCTTTGGATTTCCCTCGCCCAGGACACCCCCAGGGATGTGATCCAGGTTGTTTCTCACACTTCCCAAGCTGCTGCTCTGGCAGAGGGGAGAGAACTTTGTCCCTGTCCCTCCTTTGTCCTGCCCAGCGCTGCCCTGGCCATGCCCAGGCTGTGCCCCCGCAAATGCTGATCGCAGCAGCCGCTGCAGATCCATCTCTGCCACCCCCTCCCAGCCTGGGGACACCAGCCACGCCACCCCGCGCCTCCCCGGGCATTAATCACAGGGCACAAGAAGCTTTTGATTGATGGCGTGTCCCGGCCTCCAGCAGGGAACAGCAGCTCCTGCCGGGAGCTGGGACCGAGCCCGGAGCAGCGCCGGGCAGGGCAGGGCAGCCAGGGGACGCTGCCACCTCCTCCTCCTCCTCACCTTCCTCCCCAGCGCCTCACCCAGACCCCATTGATTCCTTCAATCCCCTTTTTCTCTCCTCCCACAGCACAAGAAGAGACTCGGCGGCAGCTACAGAGGAGCAGGGATGAGGGAAGAACAGGAGCAGGGATGGCTCTTCCATCAAGGACCTCCACTGCTGGTCCCCAGCAGGAAAAACGCAATAAAACCTCGCAGAGCTCCTCTGTAATTTGCCCCGAGGAGGATCACGGAGCACACAACGTCACCCTGCACCCTCCTGCCCCTGTCCCCGTGTCCCGCCGGAGCCTCAAGGTCGGCATCGCCCCGGATTCCCGACGCGCAGGGAGAGGCAGTTCTCAGCCAAGCAGAGCCCCCGGGGGTTTTTACACCCCGCAGCTTCAAATCAGCAAGAGCTGCAGCTTGTTGGAAATGTAAATGTGCTGGAAAACAAGCTTCAAGGTGGGGTTCGGCGGCAAAACCTCTGCACACGATAGCGATCACGTTTTTAATGTTAATTTCTTATCTCACCTCTCCAAAGTCCTTCGCAAGGATTTTATCCTGTTAGAGGAAATCCATCCCCCTGATTTTCTCAGGCTTATAGAAAAGCGAAGAAAAGTATCGATCCTAATGAGATAACACTGACAAGGAAACGGCAAGAGCCAGTTCTATCTGTTTAAAACTAACTCAGGTTTTGACTGGTGGGAAAAATACATGATTATCAATTATCCATGCAGACGGGAGATGTCCGGCCTAGATATCCAGTCTGCTTTTCATGGTGGCCTCCAAATTCCAGCTACCTCTGCCATTTTTTAATGTTTTCCTTGGTGTATTTTGTTTTTTAAAAAAATAAGATAAAATAAAATAAATCCCAAACTGACAATGGTCCCAGAACCCCCAGCAGTTTCGTATTAAAAGACCATTTGGTGGCATTTTTAATCTCGGAAGGTAATGTAGATATTTGTCATTTCTGATCTCCCCTTTCTGCAACTGTCCGCAGATGACGAGATCCGTGAAATTGCTGCTGCCAGGGAGTGAAAGGAGAATTAACCCCGTGCCCATCAGCTGCCTCAGCTCCACCCTTTCCACGCCAGCCCTGACCAGAGGTGGCTCCGGGGGCCGCGCTGCCACTCACCCTGCGCACCACGGCCCATCTTTTGCAGATAATAAACACTCCCCCGAGCTCACAGATTGCTGGAAATCCAGCACTTTCTTCCCCATTCTCATTTGCTTTGCCTTTCATGCTGCTTTCTCATGTATAAAAGGGGAATCGGGAAAAAAAAAAAAGGAAGAAAAGACACACGAACACCTGAAAATCCTTTTCATATACCTGCTGCTGCTACCACTCAGTGCTGAATCTGAATAGAAACGGATGGGAGGGAGATGGGGAAGGATGAATAACATTTCATGCCCTGTAGTCAAACATAATTTCAGGCGGGAGACGAGCAGGGACTGGTAAGATGGCTCATCCCAGCAGAGAGCTAATGTGCACTTCAGAGCCTGCTCTTTGAAGGCTGGGGTCTAATTTCCAGCCTGCAATTACTGCACTGGAAATGATTTCCCCGAAAATGGGGTCACTTTTTGGGGGTGGGGTGGGGTTGGATAAAGGAGGGGGTCAGAGTCCCGGCGTGGAGGGGTTGTCAGGGCTTGGGGGATGTGGCAGTGTGGGCATCCCCCGGGGTGCAGGACACTGCTGCTGATTTCCTGAGCTCTCAGGGAGCCAGCACAGGACTGCTGAGTCCTTCTTCTCACACTGGAGCATCTCCCTCCGTTCCCACAGACCGGGGTTGTCCTTGCTGTCCTACAGCCAAGATTCCCATACAGGTCTGTGTTTCACACTCAAAACCTGTGGCCTGATTTTCCAAAGCTCCAAAAAAGTCCGTGTTTCCCCTTCCATCAGTGCTGTTGGCCGGGAGCTCAGCACTTTGCAGTCAGTTCCTGATTTTCAGCAGCTCTGTAAGGACAGAAGCATTGCTGCTCCACAAAGAGCTGCTCTGCTCCAAAAAGGAAGAAGCAAAGCTCTTTCTTGGAGGCTTTGCCTCTGCTCCTGCTGGCCTGGAGTTTCAGTCACACACAGCAATGGTCATTATGGGCCAGATCTGCCAAAAAAAACACCCCCAAACCCCAGCACAGGGAGTGTTTTGAGAGCAGAGTCTCTTTCTGTGGTACCTGACAGAGCTGAGGCTCTCTGGGCTCTCTGCCTTTTCTGCCTTGCCCATGGTAAATCTGCCAAAAGTAGAATAAAGCAAAATGACAAAGGACATATGGTGTCCCTCAGCGGGGCTGGGGACTCTGCTGGTTGCCCAGCTCGGATTTAAGCCCAAAGAACCGTCTCCAGATGGGATTTGCTGCCATTCTGCTCTGACCCAAACTGACCACACTCCACAGCTCAGACTCACAAAGGTTTTAGAGCACCTAAACATGCAAACAGGCACCTGGCAACGATTTTCAAAAGCAGCTAAGAAGATTAGATGTCCAAGTCCCATTGGGCTCTGAGAATTAGGCATTGTAACCTGCTTAGGTGCTTTTGGAAATTCCTTCAGGGATTGAATTGTTTGGGTTGAAACTTTCTGCAGCACGTGTGTGCCTCCCCAGCTGTCCCAGCACCCTCTCCAGCCTCTGCAGCCCTGCTGCTTTTGTGGGTTGGCAGGAAATTTCTGGACAATTTTGAAAGCTTTGGAGGAGGGACTTGAACTTCAGAGCGTGGTGGCTGTGCTTGGCCAGGTGCTTTTCACTGTGCTGGTGAGGAGCTGCACAAAGGTGAGGCAGGAGGCAGAGCTGTCCCCTGGGTGCTGGAGGCTGCCCTGGTGCAAAGATGGGCTCGGGAAAGAGCCAGGGAGGGGAGGAGTGAGACTGGGTGGGGAAAGGGAGAAGGGGAGAGAGGTCAGGGAAGGGAGGATCTGGGCTGAGATGCCCAAGACTGTGATGGGACAGGAGCTGTCATGACTGGGACAGACTGGGGAGGTGACAAATGTGTACCAGGCCGACAGGGTCAGGAGAGCAGGGAAGTGCCACTGTAGCTTATGCCTGCTAAATCCTGTAAGCTCTCCCCGGCCTGGAAGGGAGCCCAGGGCTGGGGCTGGAGCCAGCCCTCAGTGCCAGCAGGGCACTGCAGCCCCCCAGCACTGCCCCTCACAGCCTGTGCCACCTCAACATCCCAGCTTCACACCTCTGCCCCCCACGGGAGCCCTGAGGACAGGGGGGACATGACAGCCCAGACCATTTTAGATTATAAAGGGCCTGTCCTTGATAAATAAGCAAACCTGCAGAACAAATTGCTCTGCTCTCCCCTCACGCTCCAGAAGCAGCTGCCAGCAGGCAGGGGGTGTGTGCCAGGAGCTGGGGCACTCTGGGTTGAGTCCCTGGTAATTCACAGACTTGCTCCATGCCTTGGACAAGGCATTTGGCCCCTCTCTGCCTGTCACAAGGATAAATTCCTCCCCACACCCCAGAGATGTGCTGCAAATTAGTTGAGCTCGTAGGTGTGCAGACAGCACTGCTGGTACACAGGGAGAACAATATTCCAGTGCTTTATCACGATCACAGAAGGCTGGAGCCAGCAGGAGAGGGCAGAGGCAGAGCCCCTGTGCAGCTCCCAGGGCTCTGGGCTGTGCACAGCTCGTAGCTGGTGGTGCCAAAACAGAAGTGCTGGAGTTTGGCAGCAGCTGCAGCAGCAGGGGCTCCCCTGGGATTGTCCCAGCCCAACCATGGTTAAATGGGCTGGGTTTTACAGCTGCCACTTCGGAGCACTGTGGGCAGGGAGGAATTGGGCTCAGCCTGGGGTAACACCTTGGCTTCACCTCCCTTCTCTGGAAACTGAGAACAGCAAACAGGGCTGGGCTCAGCTGGGCCTGCCTGCTGTGAACAGAAGTGCTGGAGTTTGGCAGCAGCTGCAGAGGAGCACACAGGTGATGCTGTGCCTCTCTCAGAGGTGCACACAGGTGATGGTGAGCTTCTCTCAGAGGAGCACACAGGTGATGCTGTGCCTCTCTCAGAGATGCACACAGGTGAGCCTGTGCCTCTCTCAGAGGAGCACACAGGCAGGTGATGGTGCACCTTCCTGGTGACAACACCTCTGCAAGCACTGCAATATTGCTGATGCAGGGCAGGCTGGGAGCCAGCTGCACACCTCTGTTTGCCCAGGGAGGGCCCTGAGGAGAGAGAACCACACTCTCCTGCCCCTTTCATCTCCCTTCTCTTGCCCTCAGCTCTCCTTGCCCTCCATCCCAAACAAACCCAGCACTCTCCTCCTGCCTCTCAGCAGAGCCTCCCTTCACTGTCTCACCCGCAGGGAATTCATCCTTCCCCACTCCGAGGGCTGCTTGCAGTTCATTAAATATATTAAAGGTGTTAATGACTTTTTTTTAAAAAAAGACCCAAACTGTCTGATGTTTTTCCAGCTCATTTCCTGCTGCTATCTCCCCAAATCCGGTGGGCAGTAACGACATGTCTGAGGCAGAAAATGGGATTATGATGAACAGAGGGAACTCTGCTGATATGTGGACAACATTAAACATCCCCAGACTCTTTTCTTCACCTCTCCCTTCTGAAGGTATCTGGATGAGCACACCCTCCTTGCACTGAGCTGAGCTGTGGCCTCTTGAAGGAAGCCAGAGGAGAGATGAGGCAAAGCTTTGTGCAAACAGGAATTTTGCCTGTTTGTCTCACCAGAAGCAACATTTTCTCCCTCTGTAAAATGCTGCTGGGGTGCTCATGGCTCGTCCTTCCACAGACAGATGCTGCAAATAAAACAGAAGAGAGAGGGACCATCCAGGACTGCAACTTCAAGACCCCAGAGATTTTGTACTTTAAAAGGCAGAGACAGGGAGCTGTGGAAAAAAAAGGCAAAGTCCTGGCTCTGTTTGGCCAGGGAAAGGCCAAGAGGTTGAGTGACTCACCCGAAGTTCCCCAGCAGAACAGGAGATTCAACTTGGATCTTCCAAATGGCTGGAATTGAATTTCCAGCTCTGTAACTTTTGTTCCAAAGATCCTTCAGAAGGAAGATCAGTACTTTACAGAGGGGGGAAATAGGCAAGCCCCCCTCATTTGGTGAGCCTGTATTTGTGTGTGTTGTGCAAAGCCTGTAAATGAGCACCTTCCTGTGGCACTGAGGGAAGAGGAGGATTTTTCTGGAGTCGTGTTTTTCCCTGTGAAATGTGTCTGGATGAGGGAGAAAATTACAGAAAACAGCTGTGAATTTAGGAGAAAAATGTATTGGCTATGGTGAGCTTATGATTATCAAAGGTTCATAACTCAGACAAATCAAATCCAATTTCTTGCAGAACAACGAGAAGCACTTCTCAACAGCAGCTCTTCCTGGGCCAAATTTCATCTTTGGAAATGACACCCTGCAAGTACTTCTCATATAACAACAGAAAAAAAAAGTGTTTCTTACACTGCCTTGCCTGCTGCAGCCAACCCAAGTGCCCTTGCCCAGATATTCCAACTATTCAGCTTTGCAGAGACACCCAAACCTGCAAAACTTCAGCTTGCCCAGGAGATGAATGTGTGGAAATGTTCTGTGGAAATTCAGAGCAGGGCTTGGGGGCAGCTGCTCCCCTGTCCAGAAGCACCCAGCTCTCTGCAGGCTCCTGCACTTGTTCCAAACCCGTGGTTGTGACTTCCAGCTCCTTAGAGAGGCAACCATTAAACCCCAAATCTCCACCAGTTTGGCACTGGGTGTGTTTGAATCGTTTTGCCTTTCAGGTACCAGCACAACAAATGGGAGCAAAGGGGGAAAAAAATGGATAATAAACAGAGAAGTTGTGGTGCTACACTGTGGGGCAGTGGGGATCCAGCTGTGCCATCCAGCTTCTCCAGGGCAAGGAAAAGGGCTTGAAAACTGGCACAGAAACCCTGGGGCCAGCCTGCCCCCCCACCACAGCCCCACGCTGCCCATCTGGGTTGTTTTCCCTGCCCTCTCCCTATCCTTTCCTTTTTTTTTTCCAAGGAACCTGGGCCAGGAGCTGGGAGCTGCACCCCGGGCCAGGAGCAGGGCAGCTTCACCCTGATTTTTCATGGTGATTCCCAGGTCGTTTCAAAGCTCAGGGATCACAGGCAAGGACCTAAACCTGCCTCAACCTTGATTCCCAGCAAGGAATTTGCTGCTCCATGCACTGGCCAGTGTGCCAACGTGCCCTGAACATCATCCCTGAGCTCCCACAGGGACCACGGGGGGAGATAAAGGCTGGGAGAGCTGAAGCACCCAAAGGTGGGAGCACAGGTGATGCTGCTGCTCCCCAGGCTGGCACCTGAGACCCCCCATCCTGTGCTGAGAACCAGGCTGGCCTCAGCCTCACCACCTTCCTCCAGCCGAGCCATTCCTGGGAGGAAAAATTAAGCAAATACTCCAAGGTTTGCCACAAATGACTTGCTGAAGTTAAACAAAAATAAGAGATGTTTCTCCCTGCTTTCCTCCTCTTGCCTTCTCCCCCTCCCCGTGAGTCTGACCAAGATTACGGTTTTAAAAAGCACTTTCTCTTAAATGTGGGAGGAAGATTGCCTGAGCTCTCATGCGTTCACTGCTATATTGTATTGTTGCTGCTTTTAACATGTTTCGCTCAGTTAAATAGTAACTGATGACAGCTACACACTTCAATCCTTTGGTGTTTTTATCATGGATTTTATATATATATATCTCTTATAAAGAACAGCACACTGCAAGGCCTCTTACCATATCAAAAACAACCAAAAAAAAAAAAAAAGCACCCTATTTTTGTGTAAGGTATCAAAGCAATAACGCGTGCCCGTGCAGCAGAGCCAGCCTATCAGAGCTTTATCGGCTTTTATTGGCCTTGGGCAACTCTGCACATGACGGTCTTTAGAGTGACATGGAATTTATTAAACTTTTCCACAGCCTGACAGTCTTCTCCCAGCTCGTCCCCACCCCCAAGCTCTTTTCTTTTGAAAAATGATTTCTGCCAATCTTGTGCTTTTAGCATTTTTTTCCTCCCTCTTTATTTTTTTTTCTTTCTCCTCTTTTTCTTCCCTCTCTTCTTTTTTGATTTTTTTTTTTTTTTAATCACTGCTCGCTGGAGGAGGACTCCTCAAGCATCTGTTTAAAGAACCCCATTAAGGTCCCGCTGCAACAACAACAACAACAACAACAAAAACACAGAGAGAGAGAGAGAGAGAGAGGCAGAGCAGCAGCCACAGAGCCCATTACTGCCTGGTTCAGCCTTATTGCACTGCATTACTCGATATGACAAGCTCTGCATACATATCACACACACCAAGGATTTTTCGTTTTGTTGTTGTTTTTTTTTCCCCCCTTTTCCTGGGTAGCCTAATTTCGGCTTTGTGTGGTGCCCTGTAATAAATTTCCTCTCTCAGACAATAGCCCGTCGCCTTCAGCTGCCTGCCCCTTCCATAACCCAGCGCCAATAAAGCATCTCCTCCCCTTGCCGCTTCCCATCAGCGCAGCGGGTGATGCCAGGCGCTGCTGACGGGGTCAAGGTGCTGCCGGGGTTTCCATCAGGCCGCGGTGCCCTCCCTCCTTTTCGCTGTCTTCCCAAATTCCCGTCTCGGCGGTCTCTTGGCAGACGTTTCCAGCAGCCCGGGGCGGTGCTGGCGGTGCGGGGGCGATGCGGGGCTGCGGCTCCCGTGCGGCGGGCGGGGCTGTCTGCGCACACACACACATTTACACACACTTACACACATTTACACACACTCACACACACTTACAGACACTCTCACACACTCACACCCCTTCATCTGCAAGTTTCTCCCTGCCCATCCCAGCGCAGCAGCCCGCAGAAGGAAGGGAGCACATCCAGGGCTTTGGGAAGTTTGCAGGTTTGGTGCCTCTGCTCTCCTGTGCCCAGCAGAGAGGGATTCTGCTTCTGATCTCCCTGCTGGAGCTGCTGCCAGCTCCGGGGCTCCCAGCACCTGAAGGATGTGGAGCTGTTGGAGAGAATCCAGGGGAGGTCATGGCGATGTTCCATGGGCTGGAGCCCCTTTGGAGCCAGGCTGGGAGAGCTGGGGATGCTCACCTGGAGAGGAGAAAGCTCCAGGGACACCTCAGAGCCCCTTCCAGTGCCTGAAGGGGCTCCAGGAGAGCTGGAGAGGCACAGGGGACAAGGGCTGGAGTGACAGGACACAGGGAATGGCTCTAAGCTGAAAACACTGCTTTACCTCCTCTTAAATCTTACAGTGTCTGACAGTGTCTGTGTTTGTTATTACCCCTCCTGACCAGCAATATCCAACTGCTGCACAGCTCTGTGCTTCCTGCCCCAATCAGAGGGCAATCTGAAATTCCCAAATATGATAACTGAGTGCATTCCCCAAGCAGAGTGCACTGCACACTCTGCCCTTGCACCTCACCCCTCCAGCTGCTGGCAAGGGGCCACTCAGGCTCTGGGTGCTGACATCTCCCCTCACAGGGGCTTCCCCACCCCTCCTCTCTCAAAGGAGCTCCTCAGCAGTGCCCCTGCAACCAGCCCAGTTGTTGGCAGGGGTGAGCAGGGTACAGGGTGATGTTTTCTCTGAAAAAAGGTCCATAAAACTGCTGCTCCAGGAGGGAAGAGGGGCAGCAGGGGACTCGATGCTCAGGCACCAGGCTCAGGCTTCTCCCACCCCTCCCCTGGGCAGGAATCAGTGTGAACAGTTTCTCTGCAGTTTGCCACCAGTCCCCAAGCCCAGGGAGCCCTGGGGACACGGGTCAGCATGGCAGGAACTGCACCCTGGCAGCTCAGGGTGCTCAGGATACCTGGCACTGCTTTGGGGCTCCTTAGAGGCCCTAAACCCCGAGACAGCTGTGGCTGTGAGGGATTGATGCTACCTGGGAAAACAGGAATGATATCAGCATCCATTCCCACCTCACAATGGCCCTGGTTTCCCCGGGTGGCTGCTCCCCCCGCTCCAGACATGCAGAAGTATCTGCATCTGTGCTCATCAGCACAACTGCCTGTAGGAAAATGAGCACGTTTAAAGCACAATCCATCTGACCTATTTTCTGACATGCACCTTAGGAGGAGCTGAGCTGTGCACTAGCACTGCCTGGCAGCTGCACAGGGAATCTGGAGGGACAGCTCAGCTGAGGATCCGGGTGTTGTGACCCGGGGATCCATCCCAGCTTCCACACAGGAGCCGAAATTTTGTTTGCTGTATTTGTGCTCTTCCCTAAAATCCACCTCACTCGCCTGCTCCCCACGTGAGATGAAGGCAATGCCTAAAGACAAAGCACAAATCCTGGCTGGCCAGGATAAAAGGGAGAGCTGGGAGGGGGGATGGATGATGGAGTCCAAGCCTGGAGCCACATCACCTCATATGATGTCATCCCTGTGCTGGTGCTGCCAGTCCAGGATGCGAATCCAAAGAGCAGCGCAGCCCTTCAGCACTTCTCCTGACCTAGAGCAGTTAATCCCCAAAAAAATTGCTCCAGGCATGAGGACCACAGCCCCCTGTGATTCAAAAAACAAGTGCATAAGTGACAGTGACAGCCCAGAGCTGCAGAATCTGCAGGAAGCCATAAAGCAGAAGACACTCCCGAGAGCTCATCTTCCTGCAGAAGAAAACATACGATGCTCTGCTGGGTAGCTGAGCAAAAATAAATAAAGCAGCATCATTAGGATGTAAAAAAAAGTCCAAGGAGCCAAGCACACATCGCTGTCTGGCAGCAGCTTCAGATGAAGATCTCACATTTTTCACCGAGCTTCAAAACAAAATTGATAAGAGAGAAAATAACCCCCCGTATTTGTGCCATTTCCATGGATTCATGAGTCTGACAGCTGCAAGCAGAGAAACAACCTTTCCTGGCAGGAAAATGAGTGCTGCTCCCTGGCAGGCCATGATGACACTTTGCTGTGACCATGTCACATGGATGCCTTCCTGCCCGGGCCAGTCCCTGCCTGTGCAGCCCTGTGATTTTTCTCAGTGTTACATTTCTGTGATTAAAACAGGCACTGATGGAACAGCCACACAGTTTGGTACAGCAGGTTTGTGTCTGAAATGCTCTCACCGAACAGAAAGGAGCCCAGGCTGCTGCTGGGTGACATCTGTGGGTGTTTTGGGTGCAGTGAGGTCCCTGAGATTAAGAACACAGCCCTGATGTGCCCCTCCAGCACTGCAAAAATGACTTCTGCTCATGTCCAGAGCATCCTGACTGAATGCAGCCCCTCATAAAAACCCCAGAGCAAAAGTTCCTTGCCAATGTCCCCTCTGGTGACCCCCAGACCAAAAGTTCCTTGCCAATGTCCCCTCTGCAGTGTCCCCTCCCAGCCCCTGCCAGAGCAGGAGCATCAGAGACTGAGCTGCCTTGATATTTAACAGATCTCTTTCCACTCTGCATTTCCTTTATTAAATAAAGAAATAAACCAGCATCTCTTTGCCCTGGAGAAGCTTTCAATAAGATGGATAAATATATATAATTAGCCAAGGAGAGAGCAAACTCCAGTGAATACAATACACCCTGTGAGACAACCCTCCATTAAAAGCCTCCTTGTTTAAACTTCAATATTTTAGCAATAGTGACAAAGAAAAATAGAGAAAAGCATTTATTTTTCACTTTTTATTTAATCCCATCAGAGGGGTTGATCAGATAATTCCCTGCCAATTTCTCATGCCTTGGCTATGCCATCCCCTCTCCAAAAATTCAGGTTTTCTCAGTTTTCCTCTCTAAGCTGGAGACCAAAAGCCTCTAATGGAGATTTCCTGCTTCAGCAATTCTGCAAAGTCTCTTCTCGACCTCCTGGGCTGCCCTGGAGGATGCAGAGTGGAGGAGACCATGGGGCTGTACCCTACCAAGAGCCATGACACAGGGATGGTGACTTTCACAGGGGTGGCAGAAGGGACCTGGCCAATGCCTACACAGGCTAAGTCCATTAAAAAAAAAAAAGAATAAAAAAATATATATATGTGTTTGTGTGTGTGTGTGTGTATACCTCTTCTACAGATCTGCTTCCCCAGCTTGGCCAGCTGCCACCAAGACAGCCATGTTCAGCAAAACAGGGACAAATAAAAAAGCCATCTCCCCTCAGGAAGAAGGAAGCAGATCCTGGTGCTGTGCTTGGCTCGCGTGTGCCTGAGCCACGGCGCATCCGAGGAGCTGGGGCACTGCTGCTCCTCCTGCTCCTCAAATGCTCCATTTGCCGACCTAGAAAATGGGAAGAGCCCACTGTGAGACAGAAAGCAAGGGGTGAGAGCTGGAGACAGGCTTGGCTTTTGTGCTGTTTCCTTGGGAGATGAGATCTGGAGTGGCTGAAAACGTCCACGATTCTCTCCCCGGGGAGCGCTCGGAGCTCGTCCCCCCTGCCCTGGCAAACACCTCCAGCTCCCCGTGCTGCAGAGGCCACAGCCAAGGCTGTGTCATTACCAGCAGCAGCCCCCTTTTTTCAGGGCTGTCGTACTGAGCAGATCCAGAATATTTCCCCGGGGAAGAGCCAGTCATTCATTTGCACTGCCTGCTAATTTAAAAACGCGGATCTCCGCTCGATTCTGCACGCCAGAACTCAGCCTCCGACATTCAGACCAGTGTGAAATTTAAATGCAGGCAGTGGCAGCGTTCTCAGGGCACAGGGAGGGGAACAGTTGGTGGAAACGATGCTGCAAAGCCCGAGCTAAAAGAAAGGGATTTAGCAAAGTGTTCACTCGGTCCAAATCAAACATGATGGTATCTGTAACTGAGATCCAAATCAGACAGAAAGAACCTGGATTCTTCTAGAGAGAAAAAAGGATTCAAAGCACCAAGGACTCTGCATTAAAAAACAGAGTGTGCTTTTTTTGAGTCTAAAATGGCAGTACTACAACTTTTTTAGAGAGCAGACCACAGGTAGGGCTCAGGTCTGTGAAGCCACAATGCACACAGCCCTCAGCCCTTTCTTACCCCGTTCTTGTCCTGCTGTACATAGGAAAAGGCAATTCCTGACATTTTAAGATCTCTCTATAATCTCTGAATGTGTTATAATCACCCTAAGGAAGCAGAAGGTTAAGACCAAATGCTCAGTTTTTGTCCAAGTTCAAATACTGCATCAGCCCTGACCCAGAATCAGCTTCCCTCCTCTTTTATCTCAGCCTTTATTGAGTAAAAAGTGAACAAAACATGGCATAAAACACTAAGTCCATTATTAGCTGGATCTCTGGTTTAATTTAGTTTACATTCTGGAGGATTTTCATGAAGTTGCACTGAAAATACTGCCATTTCCACAACGGTTTATCATTGTTATACCATTGCTACAATTACCTGTCATTACAATCAAATTTATATCAGGACAAGAAAATGATTTCTCAGAAATTAAACAGCACTCCCTGGTGGGATAATTCCTTCTCCTGAACTTTCCAATAATGAAAACTGTAAGTAAATTTGCTGTAATTCAGACCACAAAAGACCCTCCACTGTTAAACCAAATGCTAACGTTTTCACCAGGACAATGACTTGATGTTGAGCAGAAAATTCCCAAAGGTCCCTAGAGCTGTGAGAGGGTTCCTGCACAAGGTTACAACATCCCTGAGGAAGTCAGGCTCCAAAATCAAACAGCTGAGCTATTTCTGTGAATTCCTCCAAAATTGTACAATGAATGGCATTTTGTAACTGGAGGCAAATAAATACCTTTGAAAATGTGCCTGTGCATGGAGCTGCAATCCCAGGTGTGGGGTTTTCCTGGGCTGACACCTCCAGGGCTGGCTGCCAGGTACAGATGGACAGATGGACAGCCTGGCCTGAGGCTGGCCATGGTCACTGGGGGTGCTCAGCATTTTCAGGGCAAATAAGACACAGGCACTGAGACCCAGAAGGCTGCAGTGAGGAACATCCCTGTTAGCCTTGCTAGCAGCTTATGACCCCCAGAATTTCCCTCTAATGAAATGGTCATTTTTCCACAGAGATTGTGCATTTATCCACACTGGATAAACACCTAAATGGTGCCCACCTTCACAGGGAGATTAGTGCTATGAGTTTCAAAAGTTAGATGCTTAATTTAAATCTGGACTCGAAAGCTCCATCTAAAATCAAGAGAAAAAAAGAATCCCTCCAGAGTAATCACTTGATTTATCACAGACTGGGATGAATTGTCCTGTTCTCCCCAATGACTAAAGCAGTCTGCACAACCAGCTCACCTTAATGGCCACGTTGCAATATCAGGGCAGGTGGATTCAGACTGAGGAGTCAAAAAGGGACATTACCCCAGCCTGGGATGAATCTATGAAGTTTTAGTGCAGACAGTTTCCAGACCAGGAGCCTGTGTGGGCCTCCACTCAGGAGCCTGTATTTTTTTATTCTTTGGGTTCATCAAAAATGCTCTACTTTGCTATTCTGCCTCAAAACCCTGAGTCCCAAAGGTCTGACAGGTTTTCACAACCTTCCCATGGTGCTTTATGAAATGTCATTTATCAGATGCCTGGACTGGCAGCACCTCTGGGCAGATCCCTGCTGGGTGCCTCTGACTTTCAGCTGGCACTGGGATCACCAGAGGGTGATCAGAAGTGCAGAGACAGGCAGTGCTCCCACAGTGCTGCTGCCCAAAGGTGTCTGCATGAGCTGGGCATGGAGAATGAAGTTCCTCCCCCAGCAGGACAGGAGGAACTCTTCTCAGCTCTGAGCATCGGGGGATTTCCAAGGATGGAAGGCCCTGCCTGGCTCAGGGCACTGGAGTGACCTGGGCACTTTGCTGACACCCATTTTCAGGGAGCATTGCCCTCTGGCAGCCCCAGGGTTGGGTGTTCTCCCCTGGGCTTCAGACCCTGCCCTGGCTGTGGTTGCCAAGGTTTTGCCACATCTTTACCCCACAGCACTGTCTGGCCCCACATCCACCCCCTCCATCAGCCCTGCTGCCCTCCCTGTCACAGGGGAAAGCTGTGACACCAGCCCAGCTGTGCTCCCAAGGGAACAAAACTAGACAGTTTCAGCATTTCACCTTTTTTGTTTGGTTTTTTTTTTTCCCCTCTGAAACAGAAATTCTCACGCTGGAAACAGAGATTCTCTGTAGAGGAAACAATTTGGGGGAGTCCCAACGTAGAGCAAAGCAGAAAGTGAGACTCGCTGCAAAACCCACCACTTCTGCTTCAGAGGCTCAGCACAGCCCTGCCCTGGCCTCCTCTGACAGAAACACACAACAAACAGGGTATTTAAAGCATTAAAAAAACCCCAACACCCCAAACCTCTGACTTGTAGCCAAACAAGACACTCCATTGCATGCACTTCTCCCCCTGGGAGGTGGTGAGAAAGCAAAACAAAGCTCTGTGAGTGCGGCTGGTCACTGTGCTCAGGGTGCTGCTGCAGGAAGGGGCTGTGCTGAGCCATCCCACACTGAGCTCATCCCACGCTGAGCCAACCCAGCAGGATTTGTACATCTCCGGGGGCACACACAGCCTGCTTTGGGCACTTCAGGACTGCGGGAGCCCCCCTGGCAGAGGGTACCGGGGCAGGGATGCGCTCACTCAGCATCCTGCTGACTCCTTGGGGGCTCCACCTGCGCTCCGGGGCAGGAGCAGACCTTTATCTGAGCAAACCTCATCATCCCCAGCGCAGCGAGGGAGGTCACCCCGAGCGTTCGCAGCAGCCACACCCGGCCTTTGAAGCGGCTGGGTGGGGTTGGCAGAGCGGCTGCGGTGGCTTCGTCACAGCAGCGGCCCCAGGGGCAGCCCCGGGAGCTGGCAGGGCAGAGAGGAGATCAGATAACCTCAGTAAGAACTCCACCAGCCCCATCATCCGCCTGCCTTTCATCCCTCACCGGGAGGGTGAGGCCGCCTGCCATGGCACCGGCACCGAGCCTCCGCCCCGAGCCTCCAGCCCTCCTCATCCTCACGCAGAGACCTCCTCAGGGGTGGGCACACCCTGCTGCCGGTGGTTTCAGGCCGGATGGAGATGCAGCAGCTCGGGGTACCTGTATCCCTATCCCTGCATCCCCACTGAGCGCCTGCAGCATCACTGCAGCACCCGAAACATCACCCGGCACATCCCCCTCGCCCCAGAGAGGTGCAGGCGCCCCGGGGAGAGGGGAGGATGTCTTTGTGGGCCTCTATCCTTTGTTTAATGTAGCTCCGGGGTGCCAGGGAAATGCCAAAACCTGCCCTGAGAGAGAGGGTCCGAGGTGTTTGTACCCTCCTTGGTGGTATCTCCTCTCCACTTGAGGAGCTGGATGTTCTGATGACCCAGGTGCCCTTTCAGGCCTCCCTGAGTGCTGTTAACCCCCCCAGCAGTGCTGCAGATGTGCCACGGGCAACATTCAAACCCCTCCTGTCCATTCCCCTCGGGTTCTTCCTGGTTTCTGTCTCACAACAGAAAAGGGTGACTTCCAGCCCCTGATTTACCTCTTCTGTGCCACTCACTGCCTCCTTTTTCACGTGCATGGATCATATCCCCGCATATTTATCTCATCTTCAAAATAAATGTTCCCCCTCATCCTTCAGTCTCTGCTCATCTGCAAGTCTTGCGGTGTCTCCAATAATTTTTGTTGCCTGTCTCTTGACCCCCTTCTATTCCTGCTGTATCTTTTTGAGATGGATTGACTGGAAACGAACACGCCAGCCCAGGCAGGACCGCGGCGCTGATTTATGTGCTGGCATTAGAATACTCTCAGCAATCTTTTTTTTAAACGCCATTCTTCCTCAAATTCCCTTTGTTTGGTGGTGGCTGCACGGGGAGAGTGGGGATTTGCACTTGGATGTCTCTGTTGATGCTTCTCCCCTCTTCCCGGACATTCACAGCTCATTGAGACCTCATCATGTGCTCCTTCCTTTGCATTTGCCTCTCCAGCACGCTGCCCGGCCCTCCAGCTTTATCAGGGGAAACCCTTGGGAGGTTTTCCACCTCTTCTCTTGCCAAACCAAAGGCAAAACTTGCAAGTTTTGCTGTTCACATTTCTTTTTCCCCCCAGCTCATAAACAACCGCATTACACAGCGCCATGTCCCGAACACATCCCTGCGGTGAACCTGCAGCAAAATTCTTTTCCCCTTTGGCTTTCAGGTGGTTTCTCTCATCAGCGGCCTCCCCTTCTCCCAGTGCTCCCATTTTGCCATTTCCAGCCCAAGTGGCACAAAAAGCGCACAACCTCTCCAGCAAAAGCTTTTCCCTCCTCCCTGGGTTGAAAGGTTTGGGGCAGAACAAAGACAAAGGATGGGGAAGAGGGTGGGGAACACTGATCTGAGACCCTGGATTCGGGTTCCAGCTTCCCTGGAGAACAACACCACGGCAATAAAGCGCAGGGGAAAGGATCACAAGCACGTGGGGCTGAACAAAACCACTCTCCAAGGAAAGTCCTTCCATGCACCCACCCATCCCTTGTCTGCATCCACGCCCGGGCAGCTGATCCATGTCCACACTTGCACCCACAACCCTGCCCAGCAAAGGGGTCCCCGTTCCTGCTGGGCAAAGCTGGGAGCAGAACCGGCTGCTGGAGGCAGATCTCCACTCCAAGCTCTCCGTGTTTTTTTTTCCAAGAACTGGAAATGTGTTTCCCCCCTCGCCAGACATGTTTCTATTCAAATCAGGATCAGCCATTCTGCGAGATATTTGCCTTCCTGCATTTATTTCCCAATAACAAAGCTGTCCTCAGCTTTTTAGAGCTGGTATTTTTATTTTATTTAGTTAATATTTTTAAACATTACTAGTGCTATAATAAATGTTAACTATTTGTGCAGAGCTCTCATTGCCTTGGCAGGGGCCTTTATGTGCGCAAAATAACAGCAAATCATAATAAATAATAATAATAAATTATTATGGTTGATTACAAGGGAATGTGCTACATTTTTATAAGCTCTAGACCACCTACAGCTCACAAAATATAATGGGAAACATTAAGCCTTTAACTGGTTTTATACATTCCCTTCCCCCTCTCCCACTCCCCGTGTTCTGTAATAGATTTACAAACAGCGTAAGGGGGGAAAAGAAAATCTTCCCTTATAAGAATAGCATCAAAATTCTCCTCAGCTTTCCAGCTGCTGAGTGTTTCTGAAGCCTTCAGTGAAATGCAATTAGTATCTTTTACCGCCTGCCTTCTGGGGATACTGACATTATTATCTTATTGCAGTTTCACCTTGACATGCAGATCACAAGGCAGCGAGCTGGATTCTGTCTCCAGACGCCTTGAATTGTGGCATTGCCCCAGCTGGCTCAGCGAGTCGAGAAAGGAGAAGGAGGAAAAAAAGGAGAGGAGAGCCATTTTCTCATCCTGTGGATCTCAGCTTTAAAAAAAAAAAAAAACAGCAAAAAAAACCCCACAACAAAAAAAACCCTACGAAAAACCTGCAAATAAATACAGGGAAATGGGAGCTGTTGGGGAAAAAAAAACATGTTCCTGCTCAGCTCCAAGGAGGGTGGGCATGGCCAAGGGGGGATCTGCTCTGCTCGGGGTTTCCAGCAGGACCTGCTCCCCTCCAGCTCCCAGCAGGGTTCAATCCCACATGGATGCGTTCCCAGATCTCTGCACTTCACCGCAAAAGGGAAGGGGAAAAGAAGGAAAAGAGGATGAGAGGAGGAAAACCCCACCATTAGAGCTGTTTTACGTGTCAGGAAGGGTCAGAGGGACACACCTGTCCCTTCCTGTCCCTGTCAGTGGGACATTTTCCATCCCAGTAGGGGATTTTTAAACATCTCAATGGCCTCCTCTGGGCTGGCAGGGAGGGTTGGGACCAGCTGAGCTTTAAGGCCCCTTCCAACCCAAACCACTCTGGGATTCTGTGAAGAGAAAGCTTTCAGGTACCTGTTTCCCTGCCATCCAAACCCAGAGAGAAAAGAACATTTCCAACCTCCCAGTGCCCCGATGCCCTCCCCTGCTCCTGGCCAGCCTGCTGACATTGGCACTGCAAACCCCAACTCCCAGCTCTGCTCAATGCAGCAGCAGCACCACATCCATCTCAAAGCTGCACCTCTTCGCCAGGGTAAGTGATTAAAAACACTAAATCCAAGTTAAATAAATGGGATCAGGATCAAAACAGAGCTCCCAGAGTCCACAGTGCCTCTCTGGAGAGGGCCAGGCAGGATGTTTGGTGTCCTTACCAGAGCTTGTGAGACCCCCAAGCATCACCCCAGCCCCCTTGCCTTGTCCCATGGTGGTTTCTGACAAATATTCACAATAACCCAGCCCATGACACTCTCATTTTTCTATCCAAATGGGGTTGGGGCTGTAAAAGAGGAGCCATGCAAGGAATCCCTCTGTCTCTTGGAATGTCTGTACTTTTTTTTTTTTCATTTAAAAATATTTGGAAAGAAGGGATGGTTAAACAAAGAAACAAACACTAAATAAACCTCCTTGTTTTTCTGATGCTAGACTGGCACGGGCAGCTTGTAGGAATTAGTGATTCCAGAGAGCAACTGGCTAATTTCCAAGGGAACAGGGAGAGAGGGAAGAGAGGAACAGCAGTAATTTACAGCTTAACCCATTTGTATTTTCTCTTTATAGCTCTCATCTGGATTACCAAATGCAAATTATTTATGATATTTTATTGGCAAACCCTTTTAAGTGCACTGGGATGTGAAATCCCTTCCAAAATCCCAGTTTTTACAGCTAAGGGGCTGCACTTTGGCCTCACTTTGAAAGGTGAGTGTTGTCCCTCCAAGATTTTGGGTGGACATCATCACCTTCCCACTGTCACAGGACACAGCCACCAGCAGCACATCACAGGCCCCTTCTCTCTTTGGCACAGACCTCCTGAACTATTGTTTGCTCCTCTTGTCGTGATCATCTTGTGAATGCAACACGAATGCAAAGGAACACAGCTGGTACTGAGAATGCTGCTTTCAAGATTCTAGGAGAGGATCAAATGAAGGAGAAAATTAAATTAAAAAAGCAGCACTTAATTATGTAGGCTGCTTTTGTGCTCTCTCCTTCCTCCGTGTAGTAGTTTCCACCTGAAAATCTTTAAGTGCTTTAGAGCTGGTAATTAAATCTCGGAACCACTGCAGAGAAGGATGCAAGGAAAGCTTATGCAGCTCACTTGATTTGTCTGTTTGATTATACATTAACTTTACATCTCTCCAGCCCTCTGCTCTGCCAGGACACTCCTTGCAGTTCACTCAAGGTCTGCACAAGTGCTTGCAATGAGCTTCCTCTCCCCTCAGTGAGGAATTCTGCTAAAAAAAGGGGGCTGCAAATAGGATTGGGATGTGTGGAGGGTCCTCCTGGGCCATGTGCTGGGCCTGGGGAAAGTGTCCTGGGGCAAGCACAGTGCCAGGAGCCTCCCTGCTGTGGCACCCCAGCTGCACCAGCAGAAAAGTGCATTTCCTCTCTTCCCTGGGCACCCACCCACTGTGGTGGCAAAACCTGACAGGAGGGTGTTGGCTTGGAAAGCTGAGCCACCTCCCTTCCTGCACTGGTGATGTTTGAAACCAGCAGCTGGGTCAGGGTTCAACCTGGGGGCCACCAAGAGCCAAGTTCATCCCTCATCAGAGCAATCCCCAGGATGATGCTCAGAAATGCCCCAGATCCTGTGGACACAGGGTTTGGTGACTGCCAGGGCACAAAGGCCCAGCTGCTCACAGCTGAGCTCCTCATGGGCCAAACACTTCTCATCAGGGAGGGCTCCTCTGCCAGGGTGGATCTTCATCCTCTCAGCAGCCCTGGAGCTGGGATCCACCCTGCCAGGACAGGAGCTGGGATCCACCCTGCCAGGACAGGAGCTGGGATCCATCCTGCCAGAACAGGCCCTTTTGGGATCCTCCCTGCCAGGACAGGGTTTTTGGGATCCTCCCTGCCAAAACAGCCTTTTTGGGATCCTCCCTGCCAGGACAGGCCCTTTTGGGATCCACCCTGCCAGAACAGCCCTTTTGGGATCCTCCCTGCCAGGACAGGCCCTTTGGCACCACAGCAGCCTCTGTGCCATCACTCAGTTTTTCAGAGAGGGCTGCCCTGGTTGCAGTCGAGAGAAGCTGTTGAAGAGCAGCTTCACAAATGTGGTTTAAGATGTTATTTTCAGAGAGCAAGGAAAGCACGGGGTGATGCTCATCTGGCAATCCAAAGCATTAGCAGGAGTTCTGGCAGTGGATCCCACAGGAGATGGAAATTAAAATGTCCTTGAAAGCACAGTCAGAGCTGTGGCTGGCACAGTCGCTGTTGCAGCACCCAGACAACTCTAAAGAGGGGGATCTTGTGGGAAAGTGCAGTTTCATGGCATGAGAACGCCCAGCTCATGTTTTCAGCCTCCTGATTCGAAGCTGTGTTTGCCTCTCCTGGCTTGCTGCCCGTGCAGAAGCCTCTGGGGAGGCTGAGATGGAGGGGACACCAAAGAGCCTCTCAATGCTGGCCCAGGGGCTGCTCTGGAGCTGCCTGGAGCTGTGGGATCAGCAGGGCTGGTGCCTGAGCTCACAGGGAATGTGGCACAAAGGGGACAAGATGCCAGCAAGGGACTCACAGTGTGCATGTGACATCAGCCCTGGCTGCAGGGTCGCTGCCCACAGGAATCAGCAGCTGAAAGGATCCACTGCAGTGGCCCCGGGGTTCTCTAACAGCGAGGAAATACTTCAGGAGTCAACAGATACTTGACGTTTTTAATGGTGCAGGAAGGGTCTATGGTCTTACATTTTGGTTTGGATACCAAAGGCCTGACTTTATTTCCCTATTTATTCCAAGAAAAGCAGGACTAACCCAGCAGCATCAGCTGGTCTGGTCAGAAAGGTGCTTCTCTGTGCCACTAAAAATGCTCAAATGGAGGCAAAAGCCAAAGCTGCAGTTTTGTGTGTTAAGCAAAATTTACAACTGGAGAGGACAGCAAACAGAAATTAGTATTGTTAATGAGAGCCTTTGTAAGCTTTATGAACATAACTATAATATATTTAAAATCTGACTGTAACGAAAAAAAAAATTGGAATGGGCTAAGAATGTCAGAACAGATGTTGTTCCTCCTCCCTTCAGAGAAAAGTTTTGCCAGCCATTTTGAAATGAGATTTTGCTGAGCTCAGGGTAACTCCATGAAAAACTTCAGGTGAATTGGAACAACCTTTTCCCCTGGAAGCTGTTCCAGCAGCTGAGCTCCCTGAAGGAGCAGCTGCAGCTCTGGAGCCTGGCCAGAGGCAGAGGGGCAGGGGGACAACTCTGCTCACAGCACCTGGGCCAGACCTTACAGGAACGTTTTTCTCAGACCCACCTTGACAGCCTTTAGGGTTTTTGGTTGGGTTTTTTGGTTGGTTGGTTGTTTTTCTCCCCCCTCTTGGCTTCCTGCCCTCAAACATAATTTTCATGTGCAGGATCAGTGGAAGGGACAGATCCTTCTCCTGGCTGCATTACGGGCAGATTGGGTTTTTCCATGCCTGGGGAACAACATCAGGAGACCACCAGGTCTCCAGCAGCCCTGCAGGGATCACCTGCCCCGCCGTGACCTCTTCCTCCTCCACACAACCCCTCAGCTCCTTCCCACCCCCTTCTGGGACTGCACTCCCGTGGAAAGAAGCAGAAGAATCAACTCAGCCCCAAAAGAGCCGGCAAGGAGGGGCTCAAAGAGCCCGTCAGAACAAAGCTTTGCAGCCTTTGGCTTTGCAACGGAGAGGGAGAGGAGTCAGGATTCACCTGACACACAGGATTTAACTCCCAAGTGGAGACTCAGCTCAATTCCACCTTCCCCCTGCCAGCACAGGGTACAGGGAAGCTGCCCAAAAACTGATTACTGCGGGCTCTGGCTGCATCCTTCCAAAGGCAGCTTGTCCATCCTCCTTCCCAGCAGAGCTTTCTGGAGTTGGTGCAGGTGTTTTCCTCCAGCCCAGGAAAACCAGATGTGGCCCAGAGAAACCAGATTTCAGTGTGCTCCAGGGGTCCTGCTGCATGGATCCCTGACACGGGGTGCTGCCGTCATTTCTGGCGCAGGCAGCTCGGGCAGGTCCCCTGTTGTCTGTAATATTTGTGTGATAATATTTGCAAGGTTTGAGTTCGAGCCGATAAAACAATCCACGCTTTTTAAGCGCTCAGGACTGCCAGCAGATGTAGGAAATAGGCAGGGTTTATTTGCCAGAGCATTCGGCATTTGCTACCGAGCTTTCACTCCGTCTCCACCCGAGATACCCAGGAAGAAAAACATTGATAGCGAAGATTTAATCGTTCCCATGCTTAAAGACAATATGCTTTTTAATGGCCGGCAGTACCACCTTGGGAGGCATTTTAATGCCAATTACAGCTTCCATTCCTCAGCGCTGCCCCCAAAACCCTCCCCCTTCTTTTCCCATCACCAAACCCTGACGCAACCAGCCCATCACGAGCAAGGGCCGGCCCCGAAATCTCCAAATCTCCACTTCTTCCAGCCTTAGACCGGCCCCGATCGCGGCTCCCAGACTCTCTTGTGATGTTAAGGGCGATAGATAAAAATAACTCCCGACTCCATTGTTCTGCTATTTATACACCGAAAAGTCAACAGCGAGCGGCCCCGGGGCAGTGCGGGACCGGTGACCCCGCTCCGCCCGCTTGTCCTTGGAGGTGCCATGGGAGGGGGAAGGACCGCGGGGCAGAGGAAATCAGGCTGTTTGAAGATAAAGAGGCTTTTCAAAAGCCCAAAAGGGCAGCTCAGCCTGCAGCTCTCGCAGGGTAAAGGAGCCCCATCGGGGCCATTGTGTTCCCAAAAAGCCCCGGACAAAGGGCGGGGGGCAGCCCCCGGGGGTGGGGGCTCCGGAGCGCTGGGGGCTTCGGGGCGGCGATGAATAGGGAAATCTCCCTTCCAAAGAAACAGATGGGTCTGAATACAGATGCAAAGCGACCCTCGTGGCAGGGCTATCCAAGAAAACCCGTCTCTCCAGACCGAAAGTCGGGGAGATAATCGCGCTTTTCAGGGACGTTAAAACGGAATTTCCTCCTCGTCGGGCATTGGACGCAGGAAACGAGGCTCTTCTCCCAAACCTGGCTTCCCAAAATGCCCCTGATTTATTAAAGCAACACTTTTGAGTTGGCATTTTGGTAGGGAAACCCAATGGGGGCAATGGGGGCAAAGCAGAGCGCGGTTCTGCCAAACCCCACGGAGGAGTGTCCGGCTGACCCAGGGACCAGCCAGGGACATCTGAGGGGGTCACTGGGGACAACGCATCAGCGAAGGGACAATTAGGCTGCAAAATTCATCTTCAGAAACAGAATGTGAGAATTAGGCAGCAAAATTCATCTTCGGAAACAGAAAATATGCTCAGCTAAAACAAACACGGTTCAGAACGAAGGGATGAGCTCTGTTCATTTACTTTGAGATTCTCCATTAACTACTGCACGCTAATTATCTCCCTTTCTGGGCTTGGGCTTTTGCTTTTTTTTTTTTTCACACTGGAAAATTTTGTTCATCTTAAAGCCAAATAAATGCCAAGAAAAACCTGCCACCCACTACACTTATGATCAAAATAATCATTCCTTTTGATAACTTCCTGCAGTTACAGTGGCCCAGAGAAAATATATTCAGTGAAGATCACTCACTGCTGAATACTTACCTCATTTCTTCCCTGAAACCGGTGATGTCTTTTTTTTTTCCCCCTTGTATAAACAGGGTACTTTTTAATGGGGTAATTTGTACTACAAACTCCTGAAAACATGTTTTGATTTTATTTTGCTTTTTTTTTTTGTGATTCCTAAAGCCCAAGTCTTGAAACACACGCAGATAAAAGTGCTTTGAGGATTTTATTTCTGTGTCTCCAGATTGCTCACTGGAGAGCCAAAAGTCACTCCTCACCTCTCAATCAAGGCCCGAGCAGAATTTAGACCCTTGCAGAGATAATCAGGCTTGTCAGGTTACTCTAAAAGGCAGGAAGACCTGGGCCAACATTTTCCAAAATGCTGACATTAAACTCCAGATTCTGCAGACCTTTGTGAAGGATTTCACCACTAATTTATCTGTAGAAGGGGCAAGTTTTACTCTGTTTCTAAGCAAAGCAGAGTGGGATAAAGGAGCGATTTGTTGCTGTAAGAAGGTACCAACCAATAAGGTGTGAAAACTGAGTTACGTGGGCTGGGACAGATCGGCTGGGCCGGTGGCACTTTGTCACCCCGTTGTCACTTCACACCTCTCACCCTGCCAGTCCTCATTTGCCCCCCTCACCCATCTGCTCCCTCCCGACACAGAGCAGGGTGGATGGCACCCAGAACCTCTCTGGTCCTGTTTTGTTCTGCCAATTATTTAAGACATCTCATTTGGGATCCTTGCCCGGTGCAAAGAGCCATCCCGAGCTTCCAGAAGAGCAGGGTTAGGAGGGAAACATCTGAGATCTGGATGGCTGAAACATCAGGATTTCAAGCATGGGAAGTGCTGTTGGATCAGTTTCCATAACTGAACCCTGGATTTTGGCTGCCTCCACTCGGGGTCATCCCAGGAGAAAAGGAGTTTGGTTTTTGGAAGTGCAGAGCAGCTCCCACCCCCCTGATGGGAACATCGTGGGGTCCCAGCTGGAGGAGCCTTGTGCTGGGCTCTGGTCCTGCCCAGCACACAGAAATCAGGAGAGGTCTGGTTCTCATGGCAGGCCAAAGGGATCAAAGGTGGAATCAGCTGAGCTGAGGGAAATCAACCATTATTGGCCCCAAACACCAGAAACTTCCACCCTCTGCTGGTAACCTGAAACTGGAGACCCAAAATGGACAGGAAAAGGCAGAAATAAGGGCTTTTAATCTGAAAAAAACACAATTCATCTCTCCCACCATCATGTGAACACCCCAGTTCTGTCCCTAAGCACCTCAGATTTTTGACAAGTTTTTAACTTGGACATCCCTTACAGGAATAACCAAACCAAACCAAAATCCTCCTTGTGTAGTCTTAAAATGTGGTTTTTTTCCTATTCCCCCAGGAATTCCTTCAGCTCTGTCATGCCCCAACGAAAATCCATTGTGTGTGGCTGTTGGGAAAGTTGTTCCCAAAACATTAATAGGCTTCTGGAAACACAAAATGCAGCATCTGAACCTTGTTGGAAATGATGTCATTTTTCTAACTAATTTTTAATTCGTTGTTTTAATTAATTGTGGGCAGTGCCCACCTTAAGCCAGCACCAGTGACATTCCTTCACAGGCTCCTATTGTTATTTTGATGATTAAATCACCAAAACCTCACTTATTTAAAACTAACACTGACAAGCCTCCGGAAACAAAGCCTAAGTGAGTTAAAGATTGGACATCTGAGATCTTAAATTTATGGCACTTCAAGGACCTTGGAGTAACCAGAAGATACAGAGAAGATGAAGGCCTGGAAAGCTGGAGACTCCCCATCTGAGAAAAAGGTGATAAAAACATGAAAGAATGTGGAGTAAAGTAGCATGAAAAGTGAGAAATCAATAACCAGTAGAGGATAAAATACTAATTAATGAGGATAATTATGTAGCTTAAAACCAGTGAACATTAATTTCTTTGTTCGTTAAAAATGTATAAATGAGTGAAAAAGTTTTGTGCCATCATCTGTGTGGAGGGCAGGACTTTGTCAGCCACACACACCCTGGCCAATAATAAAGTCATGCCCTACTCTCCAACACTAAAAAGACAGTTTAGGGAGTTTTATTTATCCCAACAATTATGGAGAATTGGGGTAACACCCTCAGGCTGACATTCCTCTCACCTGATATCCAATATCCACCATGAAAGATGATGCTGGAGCTGGACCTGGGGCTCCTGACTAGAGGGAAGAGGAGGAGTAGCTGGACAAAAAGTAAAGTAAAATGTTGTAAAAATCCATCCCAACTGGCTCCAGTACTTTTCAAAGCCCAGAAATGGGTCTTTCCCCCCTTATTAGGCACCCATCTGTGTCCCCCAGCTCTAATTAAGCATCTGCTCTGCAAGAAGCTAACAAGTTCTCGTGCTGCTAATCCCGAGCAGCTTGGCAGCATTATTTATAACACAGCCAGGGCAAGCCCCTGCTCTGGCCCAGTGGCTTCACTGTCACAGTAAGATGTGCCTATATCATTATTTTAGCAGACATATAAAATATAATCCAATTACATGGCAGATAGGTGGAGTTCCCAATGATTTCAGAGCACGCTGATTTATTCAGGAGGGGTGGAGGGGGAAAAGATTTAAAGAGACAGGTTGTCACTGGGCATCAAAGGATTTGGGGTGATATTTAGGATAACAGTTTATAGACGTGGAGCAAATCCTATTACAGTGCCACATGGCCATCAGGCTGTCACAGTGGCTGGTACAGTGCATGTCTGGGCAGAGATGCCAGCCAGGAGTGTGGTCACCTCAGAGGGGTGTCCTGTGTCCAGGGGGACTGGCAGGTTTTGTGTGTAGCACCTCGACAGCCTCTGTGTCACCCTCAGCTCTGTGGGGTCTTCCCTTGCCAGCTGGATCCAGGGGTATGGGGCAGCCTGAGCCTAAAAGGGGTGGATTTGGGTTTACCCTGCAATCCCTCGAGGGCAGGGTGTGGAAAGGATGGAAGCAGAGGAGTGAAAATGGGCGTTTACCGAAGCTCAGCATCTGTGGCCATGGACAAGACCGCGGCAGCAACAACCCTGATGTTTCAGTTTGGTTCAGAGCTCTCCCTCCGAGGGATTGAGTGAAATTCTGAGGGCAAGGAGCCTCTCCATGGCTTCACCCAACTTTGGTTTGGGCCTGGCAACCATGGGAGAAGTGGAGAGGAGAGCTGGGAACTCAAAGCACTCAGAGCACAAGCACAATTTGGGGCTTTTTTTGTACACGACTCATGATCAGCACAGCTCCAAGGCCAGCGGAGCACAGAAGCTGATTCCTCACCCAGATACCGGGGAACTCCCAAGGGATGAGCTCAGAAAACACCCTGATGGCTGGACACGCCACACCCCGTGCCAGCCCTGGCCAGGAGCTGCTGGGGACACTGCAAAATTCTGCCCAGAGTCCACCAGAGCTGCTGTGGCTGAGCAGGGACCCTCAGTGCTGCCCCCGGGGGAACAAGAACCATCCCCACCAGCCCTCTCAGCCTCCAGTCAAGCAACACAAAGGAAAAAACCATTCCTGCCTCCCTTTGCTTTTCTCTCTTTGTTTGCTCTTTCCCCTCAAACACTCGCAGGTTTCATCGTCTCCTGTTGACAGCTGTCCCTCTTCAGCACCACCCACCCCTCACACTTGTATTTTGGGTCCCTGCTCCCCCATGGCACATGGAACCCTGCCGTGGTGTCACCCATGTCCCCATGTCACCCCACGGTGGGGGACAAGGATTAAAGGAATAATAGAAATGAATTTGCTGAACAGGAGACACTTTGTGTGCAGTCCCCAGGGAGCTGGGAGGACTAGCAGCAGGAATACAAAAAAAGTCCTGGATAGTTTATAAAACAAAAGGGATTCATTAGTGTCTGAAATATCCAGCACAGCAGCCACAAAACCAAACCCCAGCCTTGCTGCTGCCAGCTTGTAAAGGAGAGTGAGGATGTCTGTGACTTACAGGAGTGACAAGGGTTTGGTTTTTTCCCTTTCCTTTTTTAAAATACATGTTAATCCAGCTGGTGCAGTGACAGTAACACCCACAGCATCCTTCCCTGGGGAAGTCCTGGCAGCATTTCCCACCTCACAAGCTCAGTCTGCCGTGAGGAGATCCACAAAATCAGGCAGAGCCCCACGCCCAGCTCACACAGACTCCAAGCTTCAGGGGATTTTGGGGCCCTGCAGGGGTCAGTGGGGGTGCAGAGATGTGGCAGCAAGGAGCAGCTCCAGCAGCAGGGACAGGGATGTCCCCGCAGCTGCCAGATGGGTGCAATAAAAGGCTCATTAATGGGGATCGTTGGGCCTCAATTTCAGAATGCTGCATGAAACCTCCTCAGCGAGTATCATTATTATGGCACTCTCCATCAAGTCAAGCAGCTTTATGACAAAATCAAAAGTTGTGATCCAAGCACCAGAGGGATGGGGGGGGGAACAGCCCATTTATTTTGCTTTGGGTTCACAGCGAGGACCCAGCAGCTGCCAGGACACACAAGAATGATGGTCACATCCCCCAGGCAGCTGGGGACAGCTTGAAATGTCATCACAGCCCTCTGCCCTCTCAACCCCACACCCCTCTGGGTCCACAGTGGGATGGTGCAGATAGCACTGTGCTGGTCTGTGGCTCAGAAAAGAGAGGGAAAAACCTCATGGAATCATTAAGATTGGGACAGATCTCTAAAATCATCACTCCCAGCACTGTTATCCCAGCACTGACAATTCTGCTACCATGTCTCTAAGCACCACATCAACACATCTTTTAAATCCCTCCAGGGATGGGGACTCCCCCACTTGCCTGGGCAGCCGGTCCCAGAGCCAGACCACCCTTTCTGTGAAGAAACTTTTCATAGTCTCCAGTCTAAACCTCCCCTGGTAATTTCCTCTCGTCCTGTCTCTTTACCTTGGAGATCAACCTCCACTTGTCTACAGCCTCCTGTCAGGAAGTTGTCAAAGTGAGAAGGTCTACCCTGAGCCTCTTTTTCTCCAGGGTGACCCCCCCAGCTCCCTCAGAGGCCAGACCCATGCAGGGACATGAACAGCAACATCCCAGCCGTGTGCTATGATCTTCCTACAGAGCCCTTCTGGCTGCATTTACTCCCTAAAACTTCTTCCAGGGACCTTTCCCCATCAAAACTCTTTTCACTGCTTTGCACTCTCCTGTCTCCATAACCTCGTGGCAGTTTTGTTCCACTGAACTCGGCGGAGTCGGGAGAGCCTGTGCCTGCAGCTGCAACTCCCCATCCCCATCCCAGTCCCAGATTCCTCGGCTGAAGGTCTCCTCTTTCTCCTTGGTGTGTGAGGCACCTCCAGAAGGAGGGGGAGCAGGATGGGTGCTCACCCAGGAGCTCACCAGGCCCTGCTGGGAGGGCAAAATCCACCACCCACCACCTCCAGCTGCCTGTGGGCCACCAACACCACACGGCACACGAGCACCCCTGGATTTGGGAATCACTCCTGGCTTGCCCCCTGGATTTGGGAATCACTCCTGGCCTGCCTCTCAAACCGTGGGTTTCTCAACTCCCCTGCCAACACACCTCAGAGAGATGTGGGGCTGCAGAGCCGCTGCTGACGGGCAGGGAGGGGAGGAGATCAGGAGATCACTCTCTGAAGAATTAAGATCCTGATCTGCCTTAAGCTGCTCAGCACCGCCCAAGGCCCTCCTGAGGCAGCAGCTCCTCTCATCCCAAGCAGATGAGGAGCCTGGCATGGGATTCACAGCCACAAAACAAGAGGCTGGCAAAGTAAAGATCAGGTCTCAGTTAGACTTTGCTGTTCATTATGGAGTTTGCTGTCTCCCCGGATCATTAAAAGGAGGAAGCGTCAGAGGGATTCTCCAAAGTGCAGCTGTGTGAGGAGATCTGATCCCTCTCAGCAGCAGCAGGAACAGCAGCTAAAATCTCTCCCTGCTCCTCGGAAAATCCACCCAGTGAGGACACGGTGATCCTGCTCCCCGTGCAGCATCACCCGGGAGCTGGAGCAGCCAGAGCCTCTTCCCAAACGTGCTCCTCTTCCCTTTTAATGGCATTTATGGCACCCAGGAGATGCCACAGGCTGAGCCCTGGGCTTTTGCAAATCCCAAGGCACAAGCACACAAGGGAAAAGTGAGTCTGACCTTGAGCCCCTGGCCAAGCACCCTGAGGCTGCCGGAGGCGTTCTGGTGAGGAGTGGGGATGGTGTTCCCATGCTGACCCCTGGGAAACAGGGAAGCATTGCAGGGAATCACCGGTGCCACAGGAGGCCACACGGGACATCTCTGCCCGAGGGACACGGACACTGTGAGGGGTTTGTGCTTCCTCCAGGGCATTTCCATCCCGGGCAGATTCCAGCAGGCACCACGTGCCCAATCCCTGATCTGTCACTGCAGAAATTTGGTGCGGAGCAGGGAGGGAACATTAAAACCTGGGTCAGAGGGGATGACGAGGGGCAGTTCTGCTGCCTGCTGTGTGCTCCTCTCACAGCGAGAGCTGTAAAACTCCGTGATCTTTTCCTTCACTACTTCTTCCACCTGGGAGCAATCTCCTGCTGTTGGAAAACATACCAGTTTAAAATTCTTTGTATTACTTTAGTCAAGTTTTTTTTTGTTTGTTTGTTTTGTTTTTGTTGTTTTTTTTTGTTTGTTTGTTTGTTTGCTTTTGCGCCGNGCAAATCCCAAGGCACAAGCACACAAGGGAAAAGTGAGTCTGACCTTGAGCCCCTGGCCAAGCACCCTGAGGCTGCCGGAGGCGTTCTGGTGAGGAGTGGGGATGGTGTTCCCATGCTGACCCCTGGGAAACAGGGAAGCATTGCAGGGAATCACCGGTGCCACAGGAGGCCACACGGGACATCTCTGCCCGAGGGACACGGACACTGTGAGGGGTTTGTGCTTCCTCCAGGGCATTTCCATCCCGGGCAGATTCCAGCAGGCACCACGTGCCCAATCCCTGATCTGTCACTGCAGAAATTTGGTGCGGAGCAGGAAGGGAACATTAAAACCTGGGCCAGAGGGGATGACGAGGGGCAGTTCTGCTGCCTGCTGTGTGCTCCTCTCACAGCGAGTGGCCACTCTGGGGGCTCAGAGCTGTAAAATTCCGTGATCTTTTCTTTCACTGNTTTCTGTGGTACATCCTGGCCAGTTAATAATGTCATGCCTTGACTCTCTTAACTTTTAAAGTGTCGTTGGAGGGTTTTTGTTTTCCCCGCAGTTGTGGTGACACTGCCACTGCAGCCTGGCTGCTCAGGGGGACCTTTCCAGCCCAGTGCAGCTGTTCCTCCTCCAGCACAGCTCAGTGCCACAGAGCAGTTCGACTCTCCTCCACCTCTGAGCGCTGGGATGCTGCTGCAGGGTGCCAGTGGCAAAGGCACGTTCCCAAAATACACTGAAATTAAACCTCACAGGCCCTGCTGCACGGCCGAGAGGAGGAAAGGAGTCAGTGAGCAAATATTTGCCTGGCTACCCTGCTTTCTAGCACAGAGAGCCTGAAGAAGCAAAAGCCCAGCTTTCCAGTAAAACCCAGCCCACTGGTGCTGCCCGCACTCCAAAATTGTGGTAGCTTGGTAACTTCCCAGTGCTTGGTCTCATTTTCTGTAGAAGAAGCCAACAGAACAAGGGGAAGGAGGTGGTTTCAGAGCACACCGAGCCAAACTGCTGAGTAATAAATCAGCCAACTCCTCCCTCGCTGCTCCAGGACACTGAAGGTGGTGCCAGCTGCTTTTTCTCTCAGAGCTGCTGGTTTTGCACCCACTCCAGGAGTCCCAGGACTGTTCTCACCGTGTGTCTTGGGTCACATCTGGAGCACAGGGCACAGGGCCACACTTCAGAGCAGCCAGGATGGGCCCCGAGGTGGTGGGCACCTGCTGGGCATTATGCCCCTGGCTCAGGAGAGTAATTCCTGCAGCAGGAGGAGTGATGAAGCCTGATCTCCTCTGAGCCGTGTCCCAGTGCCTGGCGTTTTATCCAGGGCAGTTTGTGGGTTCAGCCCCTTTGCAGGCACTAAAAAATCCACAAGGGAGGCAGATGTGAATGTCCTGAGCACAGGGAAAACTTGTGAGATNGTGGTGCCAGCTGCTTTTTCTCTCAGAGCTGCTGGTTTTGCACCCACTCCAGGAGTCCCAGGACTGTTCTCACCGTGTGTCTTGGGTCACATCTGGAGCACAGGGCACAGGGCCACACTTCAGAGCAGCCAGGATGGGCCCCGAGGTGGTGGGCACCTGCTGGGCATTATGCCCCTGGCTCAGGAGAGTAATTCCTGCAGCAGGAGGAGTGATGAAGCCTGATCTCCTCTGAGCCGTGTCCCAGTGCCTGGCGTTTTATCCAGGGCAGTTTGTGGGTTCAGCCCCTTTGCAGGCACTAAAAAATCCACAAGGGAGGCAGATGTGAATGTCCTGAGCACGGGGAAACTTGTGAGACCATCCTGTTCTATTCATCAGACCCTGCACTTAGAGAAACCTCGGTCAGGAGCAGATGCTCTGGTGCCCAATGTTTCATAATGTGGCTGTATTTTCTCCCTGGGTTTGAGATCTCTTTCCTCAGGTAGGAGCTCTGATGTTTCACACTGCCTGAATCCACTCTGCAGCCCTGCTCAGTGGGGTTTTTTTTTCACTGTTCAGGTCTCTTTTCTTTACCTGCTCTGCAGCCTTTATGAAATGTGTAGTTAAAATCACTGAGATCTGACTCTTTCAATCACATCCCAGTGGAGCAAAGCCCTGAGCTCAGCAGGGAATAGGGAAAGGCTTGACAACCACCTCTCAGCTGAGCACAGGGAGTGCAATCACCTAAGCCATGCTTCTGTAGGAGCCAGTAAAAAAAAAAAAAAAAAAACAACCCAAAAAACCCCAAAAAAAAAAAAAAAACAAAACAAAACAAAAAAACACAAAAAAACCCCACAAAAAACCCCAAAACCCCAGAAAAGATGCAGAAATTGGAGCTCTAATATTTTATAGGGTGAAACAAGTGTAAAGTCCTGATGTGAATCCTTGCTCTGGCTCTCCTGACATGCTGCCATTCCCCACCAGCCCTCACCTCTCCCAGCCATGACCACTCTGCTTTGCCAGAGCTGCTGGCACCAGCCAAGGAAATTCCAATGTCTGTGGCAAACTCCAGCTCAAGGAACAGCTTGTTTTCCACTGCCCGGTGCCTGCAGCTTTAAATATGGCCCTGAGTGTGAAAACAGAGCCCTTGTTTTTCGTGGAAAGCCTCGTCCATCCTCACAAATCCCCCTGCAGCCGGGCTGTGTCACAGCGTGGTGCTTCCTGCGACCTGCCCAGGTGCAAAATAAAAACCAGAAAAGGAGCATTGTAAGGGGAAGGCAGCATCACTGGGCTTTTCCTTCGCTTCCTTCATGTCCTAGGCAGGGAGATGGAAATATTCCCAAGATCTTGACCTGCCCCAACCCTCAGGAACACGAGGCTGGTTACAAAAGCAGCGGCTCAGGCAGCGATGGCTGATGCAGACAAATCCTCCCCTGCAAGAGAGAAGAGCAAAATCCCAGCTCCCAGCACTGTGAGACACCTCTGGGAGTCTGCTGACAGCCACCAGCCTCACCTGGGCTGCAGGAGAGGGAAGGAGACCCGCTGGAGGCATTGTGTGCACCAAAACCTTGGCAGCAGCGATTGCCTCTGCTCTCCTGTCACAGCCCGGGCAGCTGGCAGAGGAAAAGCAGCTGCAGGAGCGGGGACGATGCAGACACACACACACACCCAGAGCAAAGGCCGTGCTCCGGGCACCCCCTGGCACTCCGGGGATGGCACAGGGACACTGCAGCCACAGCCACCCCTGCAGGACAGCCCGGGGCTCCTCTGGCAGCAGCAGGAGCCGCGGCTGCATCCGCCCAGGGCAGAGATGCTAATTAGCTATAAGGGAAAGGAGGAGGGAGACAAGGGAAAAAAGGAAGGGAAAAAAAAAAAAATCCTGAAGCCCCGAGTCAATGGGAAAACACTCCAATCCAACGCGGGCAGGATGAAACCAGCCCAGTACAACATTGTCCGGTTAAACTCACAGCCCTGTATTATTCCCGGCTCGCATTAAGTAGCTCTGTAGTGTTAGTGCTGTTCTTGAAAGATAACTTCACCTTTGACCCCTTAAGCTCCGAGACACTCCTAAAAGTACCAGCATGTTATTACGAACAGAAGAGCAGTGTTAATGCTGAAATGCTCTATCCCCTTCTCCTCCCTCCTTGTCGCCGCTGGATTTTAAAGCACAACGTTATTAAAAAAAGAAAATATATGCTGGGGATGCACCAGTCCATTCCAGCAGCAATCCCTGCTTGGGTTTGCACAGCGAGGGCTGAGGGGAGGCTTTCCCAGCCTCTTCTGGTGTCGCTCCTGGGAGTTTCCTGCCCTCTCTTTCTCCAAGGTTTCTGCTCTTCCCTCCCCAGGGCAGGACAGGATACTGGCGTGTCCCTCGGAGGGTGACGCCACAGAAAGTCAGGTCACCTTCAAACCCTTGAAAATATCAAAAAAATATCCTGAACCCAAAGTGCTCTAAAGCTGCTGAGGCACAGCTGGGGTGAGGTGCTGCTGCTGACCCTG
>VWYE01022580.1:25361-74857 GCA_013398995.1 Alaudala cheleensis | reverse complement strand
AACAAGTGTAAAGTCCTGATGTGAATCCTTGCTCTGGCTCTCCTGACATGCTGCCATTCCCCACCAGCCCTCACCTCTCCCAGCCATGACCACTCTGCTTTGCCAGAGCTGCTGGCACCAGCCAAGGAAATTCCAATGTCTGTGGCAAACTCCAGCTCAAGGAACAGCTTGTTTTCCACTGCCCGGTGCCTGCAGCTTTAAATATGGCCCTGAGTGTGAAAACAGAGCCCTTGTTTTTCGTGGAAAGCCTCGTCCATCCTCACAAATCCCCCTGCAGCCGGGCTGTGTCACAGCGTGGTGCTTCCTGCGACCTGCCCAGGTGCAAAATAAAAACCAGAAAAGGAGCATTGTAAGGGGAAGGCAGCATCACTGGGCTTTTCCTTCGCTTCCTTCATGTCCTAGGCAAGGAGATGGAAATATTCCCAAGATCTTGACCTGCCCCAACCCTCAGGAACACGAGGCTGGTTACAAAAGCAGCGGATCAGGCAGCGATGGCTGATGCAGACAAATCCTCCCCTGCAAGAGAGAAGAGCAAAATCCCAGCTCCCAGCACTGTGAGACACCTCTGGGAGTCTGCTGACAGCCACCAGCCTCACCTGGGCTGCAGGAGAGGGAAGGAGACCCGCTGGATGCATTGTGTGCACCAAAACCTTGGCAGCAGCGATTGTCTCTGCTCTCCTGTCACAGCCCGGGCAGCTGGCAGAGGAAAAGCAGCAGCAGGAGTGGGGATGATGCAGACACACACACACACCCCGAGCAAAGGCCGTGCTCCGGGCACCTCCTGGCACTCAGGGGATGGCACAGGGACACTGCAGCCACAGCCACCCCTCCAGGACAGCCCCGGGCTCCTCTGGCAGCAGCAGGAGCCGCGGCTGCATCCGCCCAGGGCAGAGATGCTAATTAGCTATAAGGGAAAGGAGGAGGGAGACAAGTGAAAAAAGGAAGGGAAAAAAAAAAAAATCCTGAAGCCCCGAGTCAATGGGAAAACACTCCAATCCAACGCGGGCAGGATGAAACCAGCCCAGTACAACATTGTCCGGTTAAACTCACAGCCCTGTATTATTCCCGGCTCGCATTAAGTAGCTCTGTAGTGTTAGTGCTGTTCTTGAAAGATAACTTCACCTTTGACCCCTTAAGCTCCGAGACACTCCTAAAAGTACCAGCATGTTATTACGAACAGAAGAGCAGTGTTAATGCTGAAATGCTCTATCCCCTTCTCCTCCCTCCTTGTCGCCGCTGGATTTTAAAGCACAACGTTATTAAAAAAAGAAAATATATGCTGGGGATGCACCAGTCCATTCCAGCAGCAATCCCTGCTTTGGTTTGCACAGCGAGGGCTGAGGGGAGGCTTTCCCAGCCTCTTCTGGTGTCGCTCCTGGGAGTTTCCTGCCCTCTCTTTCTCCAAGGTTTCTGCTCTTCCCTCCCCAGGGCAGGACAGGATGATGGCGTGTCCCTCGGAGGGTGATGCCACAGAAAGTCAGGTCACCTTCAAACCCTTGAAAATATCAAAAAAATATCCGGAACACAAAGTGCTCTAAAGCTGCTGAGGCACAGCTGGGGTGAGGTGCTGCTGCTGACCCTGCATGGAGTGGGCTGGCATGGGCTCCATCCCTGCATTTCCCAAACTCCAGGAGAAACCTCTCCTCTCCTCTCCTCTCCTCTCCTCTCCTCTCCTCTCCTCTCCTCTCCTCTCCTCTCCTCTCCTCTCCTCTCCTCTCCTCTCCTCTCCTCTCCTCTCCTCTCCTCTCCTCTCCTCTCCTCTCCTCTCCTCTCCTCTCCTCTCCTCTCCTCTCCTCTCCTCTCCTCTCCTCTCCTCTCCTCTCCTCTCCTCTCCTCTCCTCTCCTCTCCTCTCCTCTCCTCTCCTCTCCTCTCCTCTCCTCTCCTCTCCTCTCCTCTCCTCTCCTNTCCTCTCCTCTCCTCTCCTCTCCACTCCTCTCCTCGTTTGATGTTTGTGTTCCTCATTCGGTGAAGCCTTTGGGGGCAGGAGCAGGCTGTAATCTGTGTTTGTCAAGTGCCATGTAAACGCCTGCCTAAATGTGTTTGTTTTCAGCCGCTGATTTGTTTTCCGAGGGGGCAGTTCCAGGAGAGCACACAGCGGAATAAGCAATGGGTGCGGAGCAGGGAGAGGACGGGATGTGTCCCTGCGGAGAGAGGCACATGGCACCGGTGGTTTCCCTCCTTTTTTCTTTCCCCCAAGCTGGGGACAGCCCCAAGGACAAAAGCTGTGTCATCCCGTGAGCTGGGGATGCCAGGGCAGGTCACCAAGGTGTCCCCCAGCCTCTCCCCCGGGTTTTATCCCTGCCGGCTCCTCTCCCTGCTCGGATCCCCGCGGATCACATTTTACTGTGCTCTCCTCCACAGCCAGACCCCGCGTCCTTCCCGATTCCAGCCCCTCCTGCCCGGCTTGTGCAGCTGGTGAAACTGCAATCGCTTCCATCTGCAGGGCTTTGAGGGTGGAACCGAGAGCGGGCCATCAGCAAACAGCCTGATTAAAAAGTACTTTGGGGAGGGGCCGCTTTGCCTGAGGGTGACAACGTCTCTTACACTTGAAATGAAATATATCCGCGTTGAAGAGTGGGAAAGAAAAGAGGAAAACTTTGGCCCCTGCGGAGGTTCAGAAGCCCTTAGGCTGTTGGCCACTGGATTCATGTACACTGCGCTTTAGTGCTTTAAAAAGTGCCGTAAAAAAAAAGCGAGGTATTGCTACCCGGTGGACTGTAAAATATCCTATCACCAGCCAGCCATACACAGCGAGGATGTCGTGCCATGGGGTTAGCAGCGGTATCATAGGCAAGGTAAAGATGCTTCATTGCATATATTAAAGGCAGGGCCGAGCCCTAAATGCACCCTAAAGAAGATGGATCTCCTCGAGAAGCTGAGATCTATTCATCACAATCTGATTCCTAAGTGTCAATTAATCTTGCGGCTTTGTGTGTTGTTCCCCAGCCCTGACACATCTCTCACTGTCTCTGACTTGGAAGAGTAATGGGAGACGGTGTTTGAGTATATAAAAGATAATTAATAGAAAACATCCTCCCTTTAAAAAACAGCCACCAAACCAACCTTTTTTTAGTACAATAGGTCTTTCCACCAGCGCCCATTTCCACAGATCCAACCCGCAGCTTTTGTCCTTTGGGGAATGTTAATTGCTCCGCAAGGAACTAAGTGTTTTAAAAGGGTGAGAAGGACCCTGCTAAAGTATGCGGCCAGCACAAAAGAAATAGTGATTTTTTTAAAAAACCGCTCATTGTTCCTCTCTTAGCACCGAGCCCGTCCCTGGCTCTGCTCTGACATTACAGAAAAGCCGCAGAGCCCCTGGCGCGGGGAGATGTAAGGCCATGAGATGATGTTGCTTTACTTCTGACATAACTCGGGAGGGAAATTGAGGATGTGGATGGAGCCTGTTGCTCGCAGGGAGCCATCCCGGGATGCCGACACAGCCGCAGGGCCGGAGGATGGAGCTGGCTTTGCTGCTGATGGGGGCAATGCAGGAAAGGGGGCCCCCGGGGCAAGGTTGGGAGCATGGCAGGAAAAAGGCCCGGGAATGGGGGGGAAAAAATAAAATTCATTTCCTGTGTTAGAGAGCGGAGAGGCTCCCCAGGGGGAAGGGGTTTAGTGAAAGGTATTTCCTGGTGAACAGTAAGGACTGGGTGGAGCTGGGGTGACTGGGATTCCTGCACGGGGTTTTTCAAAAGCACCCAGCGTGGAGTTGGACAGGATTCCTCTTGCTCCAGGAAAAAAAAAAAAAAAAACTGCGGGGAAAGCAGAGAAGGGGGTACCTGGAGGGGTCAGAGCTCGGCTGAATGTGGATGTGGCTTCGCAGGAAGAACAGATTTCCTGGGAAGAAGGGTGGAGGAGCTGCGTTGCCACCCCAGGCACTAACAATGAGCATAAATGTCTCTGCCCTGCCCTCAGGGGAATTGCACAATATCCAAGTTTGGCAGCATCAGCCCGGGATGGATTCTGTCCCTTTCTCCCCAGGCAGATCTGTTCGGGCTGGAATATCGTGGCTGCCTCGCAGCTGGGCCAGGAGCACGGTCCTGGTGCTGGAGGCTGTAGGGATGGAGCTCCAGCTCCCAGCTGTGTCCTGACATCTGGAACTCTTCAAATACCAAATCCAGTCAAAATCTCGGCAGAGAGCCCTGGCAGCTGCCGTGGTGTGGGCCACGGGGGATGGGGTTAACAGAAAAGAGCAGCTTTTTGAGTCCCTTTAATAATGGACTGTAATTCCTGCCCGGAGGGGGTCAGCGAGAGTTCCTTTGGGTTTGTCCTTCCCACTTTGTCTCCCTTAGCATGGATTCAAGGCTTAAAAACACCTGAAACAAACCCAAGAGGCCCATGGAAAGACACTTTCCTGGGAATGTCCATGGAGTCTTCTGGGATCCTTTGACCTCTCTTGGCTCTGGCTGGTTTTGCTGAGTGTTCCTGGGGTGCTGATTCCCAAACTTCCACTGGGGGTTATGGGAATGACACACATGATCAGGGAGAGATCAGAGCTCTGCATCCACTGAGCCTGCCAGGACATCCTCACAATCCAGTCTTCAAAAAATTGAGATTTTAAAATCAGAGTTCTGTTTAAAATCAACATTTTTCTCTTGCTTAAATACTAACTTGATGAGAGTAAGGATTTTAACATCAACAGTTTTGACGGTAAGATCTTCTGCTTGCTTCACCTTGGTTTTTAAAACTCTGTTTTCAAGTTCCTTTCTACAATTTTTGGGTATGGACGAGGGTCCAAAATACCCAATTTTTGGGTAATAAACGAGGCTCTCGCACTTTTAGTTCTTGTGAACAGCTTTCNTTTCTACAATTTTTGGGTATGGACTAATAAATAAACGAGGCTCTTGCACTTTTAGTTCCTGTGAACAGCAAACAGGCAACACTGGAGAGCAAGTGAAGCACCCCATTACTGGGACAGCAGAGAAAGGTGTTTTTTTCTTACCCCCACCAACAGGAAAAAGATGTGTACAGGAACAATCTTGCAGAGTAAAGCACTGCAGCATCCCCCTGGCACCACCAGCAGCTCAGACTCCCTGCTCTCCGAGGATGGGAGATACAGTTGTAAGTTTGGAAGCAGAGGCAGGAGCTGTCAGAGCCAGTCAGGTTTCATCAGCCTGAATAAACAGGCTGTGAATCTCGTAATTACAGGTTCCCCCTTAGGATTTTGGCACATCTACTCCTAACCCAGCCAGGGAAAGTGCAGGAGGTGTAGAAATGAAACCTAATAAAGCCTAAATATTATCTCCCATATTCTGAGGCTCAGCAAAGGTTTGATTTACATTTCTAGCAAAGGTTCTTGCATCTGGAGCAAAGGCTTGTGTGTTGTATTTGTCTAAGATTATAGGTGCTTTATGGCATTTACTGGATCTTGTAAATATTCTGTAAAGCAGCATCGACAGAACAATTATGGGAGAGGAATAACACTTTTGAATCAACTCCTCCTGGAAGGAAAAAAAAATGGATTTTGCCCTTTGCTGCTGCCAATGATGGGCAACTCAGTAATGCTTAACAGCACATATGAGAAGAGTAGTGTCAAATTTAACCCCCCTGGCTGTTTTTTCCAAAACCTGGCCTCCCACTCATGCTCCTGGGAAAGAGAACAAGGCCTAGGAGACTCCAGGTTGTGGCAGCACGTTGGGAGAACAGGCTGCCCTGCAGAGGAGAGCAGCAAACCTCACCCTGCTCGTTCATAACCAAATCTGCCCTCTGACAGCACGGATCAGACCTCTGGCTACACCCCTGGAAATGACCTCACTCCTCACCTTCGCTGCTGGCCTTTCCCTGTGGCTTTTCCAACACGAGCAGCAGGGACAGAGCTTTGGGGCAGAGAGGTGTGAGTCAGGCCCAGGGGGGAAAGCCCAGCCCTGCCCCAGCTCCTGGGAGAGGCTCTTTCCTCCTGGGCAGCACCATGGCCCCTGTCCTGTGTGTCTGCAGCTCTGGGCAGCCCAGGGAAGAGGCAGAGTCCCCGTGTGCTGTGCCACTGATGGGGTGATGCTGCAGGGATGATGCTCACAGCTATTTTTAGCACAGCCTGCAGCAGGAACAAAGCCACGGCAGACAGGGACGGTCAAACCCCACACTCAGCACCCAGGTGAGCAGCAGCTCTCCCGGAAAAATCACCTTCCTGCCCGTGGGAAGGCTCCCCAAAGCTCTGTAGGGAAGCACAGAGAGTGTGAGACCTCAGGGAGGGTTGGGAGCTCACCCGTGCCCGGCTTCTCCTCTGCAAAGCAGCTCACAAGCCCTGCTGCCTCCATCCCTGTGGGCTCACAGCTCCCCCAGGGCCAGCCTGGGGTCAGAGGAGGGCAGGGAACAGAGAGCCAGGCACAGACACACCCCAGAGACAAACCCTGCTGCCTCCCCAGAAGGAAGGGTAGGGCAGCACAGTGCTCAAAGCCAGCACAGCCTGCTCAGGGATCTTGGGGACAGCTCTGCTGTGTGTCCCTGCGGGCAGAGACCCGGGGCTGGGATTGCCAGCAGAGCCTGGCTGCCAGCCTGACCCCAAATCTGGGCTGTGTAGGGACTGAGGTGTCTCCATGGCCGTGTGCCAGCCCTGCAGGCAGCAGGAACCTCTGCCATGTGTCACTTCTCAGACCCAGAGGTGCTGGAGGGGGTTTGGAGGATGGGAATGTGACTTTCCCTTGCCATGTGTTCCTTACTCTGTGAAACAGCTGAATTTCAGTGTTTTCCCACTCCATAAAATCTGAAATTCTGAGCTCCAGTGCTCCTGCAGAGGAGGTGGGAGGCAGCCTGAGGAGCCCTTTGAGGGGACAGAGCAAAGGCCATCTCATGTGCAGCCCATGGAGAAGGAAGGTGGCTCTGGGCACTTGGGATTGCCTGGCCCTTCCCTGCAGCTCTGGGCCCTGCTCTGCATGCAGGAGGATCAGAAAGCCACCTCTGGCTGCAGCTCAGTGACCCTGGGAGCCCCACAGCCTCCCCCTGGGCACTGTGCAGGTCTCAGAGATGCCCTGGTGCTGTGCAAAGCCTCTGCCCTGTGCTGGGCAGGGACTCAGGGCATGACCCCACCACTCCAGGGGTCTCTGCCCCAGCCCTGGCTCTTGCCCCAGCTGATCTGAGGCATTAAATCCACCTGATGTTCCCTCCCTGGGGGGAAGCAATGGAGGTGCTTGTGAAGGGATCCAAATGGAATCACAGAGGTCAGGAGGAAAATCTCTCTCCAGGCAGCTGGAGTGGAAACCACTTGGAAATGGTCACACACGTGTTGGCCCTGCCACAACCTGCCTGAGGCAGAAGCGAGCTGGGGAAGGTGGAACCCCCATGGGTGGGATTTGGGGCATCCCTGGGCCAGGAATGAACCCTCTGAAAGCCTTTCCCACCCTCAGAGCCACATGCATGGGGACCCCCAGCAGCTGCAGCTCTGCAGCCCCAGTGGGGACGGCAGGACCCAGGACAGGACATCTGTGCACGGCCTGAAGCTGCAGAGGAAATGCTTCACCATCACTCCCGGCCAAACAGAATCCCAAGTGAACCTTTCTAACAAGCTGAAGTTGGGAAACGTTCCTTTGTTTTGCTGAGTTGTGTTTTGTCATGAGTTTCCCCATTTTCCCATTTTCCCTCCAGGCTCTCTGGTTTCAGGCCAGGCCTGTCCAGTGTCCCGAGGCACACTCAGACTGGGCAGAGGGTTTGAGCCAAGGGAGGGCTCATGAATCATTTTCTGCCTGGATTTGCTGGGTGAAGGGCCAAGCAGTGACGTGGCTGGGTCCCACCCTGCTGTCCCTCAGCCAGCAGCCCCACCTGGAGCAGCTCCAGTGGCATCATGGACACGTGTCTGGAGGCATCAGGGCCAGCTCTAGCAGGGACATTTTCGAGGGACCCAAAGCAAAGCAGCAGCTGTGGGGTGTTCTGCACTTCACCAGCACCAAAGGGAGCACTTTTCCTTCATTTTCAGCAGCAGGGATGCTGATCCCACTCTAGCTGAGCACAGTGACACCATGGGCTGGGCACAGTGACACCATGGGCTGGCCACATCAGCCCTCACAAAGCCCTGGGGTGAGCAGAACTCTCTGCTTCCCTCTCCTGACCTTACACACAGGCCTCAAGGCACCTCAGTCCCTGTCCTCCCAGTGCAGAAGTGATCAGAGAGTGGGGATCAGATCCTGGCTCTGAACTCCTGTGGGGTTGTCATGTCTGGGCTGATGCAGAGGACACGGTGCTGTTCCCCCTCCTGCTCCCTTGCAGGCAGCAGCCAGGATTGTTAAAGCAGCTGGAGTTTAGAGAGGAAACACCACAGTGAAAATCCCCCCCAGAATGTCCCAAGGACTATTTATCCAATTCACTGTGGGGTCTGGCTGCCTGGAGGTCTCCCCTCTAGGACACAGAATCCCCAGGATGTGAGGAGGGAGGAGGAGCCCTGCAGTGTCCAACCCCTGTGCAATTGGGCTCCAGCCTCCCCCTGAGCTGCAGTCCTGCCCTGGGGAGCTCATCCGTGCCAGGATATCAAACCCACACGGGTCACAGCCACAGAAGCACAGAAAGCAATAATATTTTACCACCTAATCCCGTTTAGCTCTTGGCTCACCTTTTGTTCTGCCCTTCTCACACAGTGGGAAATCCTGTGTATCCTGTGAGTAGTTTGGGCAGTCAGTCATTCTGGGAGCAGGGAGATATGAGCACCTGGGAAGTTTTATGACATTTAAACCACTGTAAATAGCAAACACCTCCTCCCGAGTCAGGGATTAACTCCAGACTCCTCTGCTTTAATGATAAATATTTTGACTTAATGAGAACAAACGAATGCCCTTTTTTGAGTTAGCACTTCTATATTAGGGACACAGAGCCTGCATCTGGCAGTGGCCAGAGGATAAAGTTTAGAGACATGAATCTGCCTGCCTGTTCCTCCTATTCAATTTAAATGGGTGGAAAAAAGAACCTCCAATAGTTTAGACCACAACAGAGATGCTCATTAATGCAAAGACCCCAGAGTCCCATTAAATTCGAGCTTGTACTGGGCCAGGGGTTGGACTGGATGATTATTGTGGGTCCCTTCCAACTCAGGATATTCTACAATTCTAGGAAAAACCCATTTGTGAGATACAGAAGATTCTCAATTGCAGCCTGGGTATTTTCCACTGAAGTGTTTTGTAGCTCAAACAGAAGCTGTGAGCTTGGCAGGGGAGTTATGGGATGGCATCCTTGGGGGTAAAGGGGGGTAAGGGCTGAGTCAGGGTAGGTGAGCCCAGACCATACAATGACCTCTGTGGTTTACAGGGCTGTTTATCCATTTACTGCACCCAGAATTGGGCAGAAATACCTGAAGATGAGCAATAACTGAGCTCATCTCTCACTGCATTCCACCGAGCTCTGGCACAAAGCTGCTCAAGGAAAATGCTCTGCTCTTACTGCACCAAGGGCAGGAGAGGGATGTTTTAGCAGTATAACAAATTTAAGAAACAGGATAAGTTTTTTTTTTCTAAAGAAAATTATAGGAGAAGTGAAAATCCAGTGTCTTGTGTCACCCACTGCTGGTGACAATTCAGAGTGAGGGCAAAACCAGGGGAAAGCACCCATGGAAGGAGAACTCAGCCTCTCCTGGGAAGCCCCACAAAACACAGCACTGAAGTGGAACCAGAGCCAAGACATGAAATACTGAACTCCCAGCCTTTCAGGCTTCCAGCATCGCCCCTTTCAAACAGATTAGAAAACCCTACCACACCAATTTAAAATCTGTCAGACCTTTCTCCCCTCTCTGGCACAGCCAGGTTTGTCACAGCATTTGGAGCATCAGCACCACCAGAATTTCCACAGGACCCCCTCCCCTCTCATGTCAAAACCACCACGGGCTGCTGTGCCCTGGGATATTTATGCAAACCAAGAGGCATGGCAGGATTTCACAGCAGGAGGACAAATTCATTTTGTAAAAGGTATTTATATAGTTCAATAGGTGTGTGCAGTGCTTTAGAGGTATAAAACATGAGATCCCTGCCCTGAGGGGGTTATAATCTAATAACATATACTAGGTAAATTAAAACATACATCACGGTGGCGATGAATGCCCAGCCCAGCTGAGACAGGAGGGCATTTCAGCCATATGACAAGGCAGAACTCAATTTTCATTTTAGATTTGTAGTTTGCCTTTAAACAGCCGGCGTTCCCTAACCCCCGAGCGAGGGAGAAATTTATCAGCATTACATCTGGGGGGAGGGAGTGCTCCAACACAGGATCATTTATTAATTGTTATTTATTATCTGTTAAACAAGGACAGCAGCGTGCAGCAATGGCATTCCTTTTTCTGGATTAATTGTTGCCGTGTAATTCCTGGGTTTTATATTTTTAGCAGCCCTGTTCCAGCCTAACCCGCTGAAAAGGGGGGAAAAAATGGAACAGGCACTCACACAATTAATGTAATGAGAGTAATTAATTTGAAAATAATACCCAGGGGGTGGGAGGGTTAAGGCTTTCTTTTTCAAGAAATAAAAGTCGAACCAAAGCTCGCACGTCCCTCAGGACTCGGTGCTACACTGACTGCACTCGTTATGTTCGCATTTGAATACTCATTCGAGCACATTTCTCATGCTGTTATTCCACCACTTCCTCAGCCCTGCATAATGCATGCAGTCATTGCCACTAAAGAGCCGCCGTTTACCCGCAGAGGTGAGGAAGGAGACCGGAACGCAGGCAGGGGGCAGAAATAAAGCTCTCCACACCGGCTCCCTCCTCCTCGGGGCTCGCTCGCTCCCCAGCAAAGGGGAAAAATAAATAAAATCAGAAGCGAAGCACCAAAACACGGAGCAATCAGTGTCTGGGGTGCTTTTTCTCCAGGCAGGTGGTGGAGCTTGGCGCTCTGCATCCCTCCTCTTCCTCCTCCTGCACGTCGCCCCAGCGGCTCTGCAGCTGCCAGGACCTGCCTGCCTCACTCAGGGATGTGTTTGATTCCATTTGATGTGGTCATTTCTTGCTCTAAAGTCGGGGAAACACAACCCAGAGGTAACAATGGACAATGTTCAAGCGGCTCCACAGTCCCAGGACGAGCACGGGGTTCATCCTACAAGGAGGTGTCTCATGGTGGTGAAAACATGGAGAAAACCTCACAACGAACCTTCCTGCTCCCTCCAGAGCCACAGAGCCTGGCTGGGATGCTGTGCCCACCCTAAAGAGGCTTAGAGAGGGTTTTGTTTCTTGTGCATCTGCAACAGGTAGCACCCAGATGCACGGGGGAGGCTGGAACTTGGATTGGGTGATGATGGCAAGGAATTACACGATGCTGGTGGCACATCTCTGGCTGCTCCTCAGCACTCACCACAAACCCCAGGTTGGCTCTGAGGTGCTGCCTTCAGCCAGAGCCTCCCAAATGAATCCTCAGCTGCTCCTCAGCACTCACCACAAACCCCAGGTTGGCTCTGAGGTGCTGCCTTCAGCCAGAGCCTCCCAAATGAATCCTCAGCTCACTGCTGGAATGGGCAAGGGACCCTACAAAAGGCTCTGGTTTGTAGTTTTTCTATTGCCCCACATTTGCAAAAGGGAATTCAGGACTGCAACTCTTCATTTGACATTTCTGGGAGGTTTTCAGAAATAAAGAAGGGCAGGACTGGTGCTTCTCTGTGAGGCTGCATTTCTGTGCCCCCACCTTGAGCAGAGAAGGGCAAAACCCCAACATGACAAAGAAGAACTCCCCAGAGACCAGAAACTCAAACTTTTCAGGGTTCACATGAATCTCCAATTAATTCAAGTTTTTCTTCAAACTTAAAATTTGGCCAAGATGCAGTTCTTGGTCCCAACCATGACAAAGCACAGTCTCACCCAAACCAGACCTGATTTGAACTAATATTTGAAATAATTGTTTAGTGATGGTGCACTGAGTTATGCCATATAATAAAACAAAAGTCCCTGGAGGTTTTGCTGGGTGTGAGCACTTCCACAGCCAAAGAAATACATTTTCATGGAATCTCATGTGATCACATTGGTCACACAGGCTTGGCAGAATGGAGAAGGATTTTTATCTTCATTTGGAGCAGCTTGTGGAGGACAATCCAGGGGGGTGTGTGGACCTGGAAGTGTCTCCAAGGAGCTGGGTCTCCTTTGGTTTGTATCTTGATGACTGAGCAAAGAATTATGGCATCATACAAGATGTTCCAAAATGGAAATTTCAGCTTTCTTGCCACCTCCACCAGGGATTTCATGTGGGGTTTCCAACAAGCTTCTGGATCACGTTGGATCTGATTTTTTTGGTTACTAGAATATTGGCATTTCTCTGAATTAGAAGGGAAGGGAATGCATAGAACATGATGGGGAATAAAAGTTTCCAAAGAGAAGAAGTAGGAACACCCCAGGACTTGCTGAAGTCAGCAGTAAACTCCAACCCCCACATGACTCAGGAACCTGTGTGTGGTGTGATGCAGAACCGCTGCGCTTTGGTCAATGTTTGCTTTTTTAAATTAATTCCACAGGGAATTGTGAGGGCTGCCACAGCCTCTGTCCTCATCATCACATCAGGTGAAGGGCAACTGTCTGGTTTTTAATAAAAACCTCTCAGAGTGAAGTTCAAATGACAACAGAGCAGTGGGAGGAAGGGACAAGCAGCTGAGGAGGCTCGTGGCCCTCAGACCTGCCCTGGGTGGGTTACACAGTGCAGGAGGACACCTGGGCTTTGCCACCTCCATTTGGGGGACAAAAACCCCCACGGGCACCTCTCTGTCCTTCCCCGTGGCTGGGGATAGCCCGTGGGCACCAGGAGCACCCCTCACCCCGATGCTCTGCAGGGGCAAAGGTGGAGCAGGCAAAGGATGCTGAGCCCTGCGAGGATCCCNTATAGGGCTGAGGGGTGTGGGATGTGGGATGCAGGGCTGAGGGATGCAGGGCTGTGGAATGCAGGTCTGTAGGATGAAGGGCTCTGGATTCTGGGCTGTGGGATGCAGAGCTGAGGGATGCAGGACTGAGGGATGTGGGGCTCTGGGCTGCGGGATGCAGAGCTGAGGATTCAGGGCTGTGGGATACAGGGCTGAAGGATCCAATTCTGTGGGATGAGGGATCCAGGACTGAGGGAATCAGGACTGAGAGATGCGGGGCTGGGGATGCAGGGCTGTGGGNCCCTGCCCTGGGTGGGTTACACAGTGCAGGAGGACACCTGGGCTTTGCCACCTCCATTTGGGGGACAAAAACCCCCACGGGCACCTCTCTGTCCTTCCCCGTGGCTGGGGATAGCCCGTGGGCACCAGGAGCACCCCTCACCCCGATGCTCTGCAGGGGCAAAGGTGGAGCAGGCAAAGGATGCTGAGCCCTGCGAGGATCCCCACGGGGCTGGGGACACACCACTGTTTCATGGGGAGGCGAGGCAGGGCCGTTCCACCATCCCTTTCTTCAGCATCTCGGTGCTGCGTTTTGTTCGGGGGTTTAACTTTTTTTATTTTTTTCCCTTTTTATTTTTTTCCCTCCGGTGTTCGTTAGCAGAAGTGACATTTCTGCGGACGGGCAGGCGATGACGGCAGCTAATGGCTCCCGGGCCCTCTCCCCGGTTTCCTTAGCAACTGCGGGAAGGGAAAACAGAACCTGTCAGATGGAAAATGTCAATTATAGCGGATGCGGAGGGGAGAGATGCTGCGAGCAGAGGAGGCGACAGCTTCACCCACAATTTTGTCACCCATTCCCGTGTCCCAGCGGCTGAGTTAACCCCCCCGCCCCCGGCCAGAGCAGGGCGCCCTGAGGTAGCGATGAAAGCAGCGGGAAGGATACAAATCAGATGAACTAATAAATAAATAAGAGGGAGGAATAAATAAAGGCACGGGCGAGCTACGGCCGCGTTCCGCCCGTGGATCCTCACCCCCCGGGTGGATGCGGGGCGGATCGGTGCTGAAGGAGAAGTCATCTGCTAAAACGACGGGGAAGGAGCCGCTGACGCAGTGTTAATGTTAATCAAAGCGAGTCGTCCCCGGCGCTGCCAGCGAGACAAAAGCAGGCGGTGCCGGCAGCCTGGGGCGGGCAGCGCTGCCCGAGCGGGGGATGCCCGGCCTGGGGAAGGGGCTGCAAGGGGGATTTGGGTGCCCTGGGCTGCACGGCCACCCTGCGGCTGTTTGCCCAGCTGGCACCAGGCACTGCGACGTGGCACGGAGCTGCAGTGCCAGCCAAAACCACGACAGGAGGCTGGAAGGAGGCTGAGGCTGAAATCCGGGCTCCCCTCTGCAGTGAAAGCTGGGGTGGCACCAAATGAGCCCAGCCCCATCCTCGCAGCACCACCAGCAGAGCCTCAGCACATCCCTCAGGCACCTCCCAGCACCATTTGTGCGCTTCTCCTTTATGCGGCTTCCCACCTCCACCTTGCCCAACTACTCCAAAAAACGCGCCTGGTTTTAAAACTGAAAGGGAAAAAGCCAAGGCAGCAGCGACCCCGGCATCTCCGCGGGATGCCCGGCGCTTGCAGCCAGCCCCTCGCACAGCAGCAGCTCCCGCAGCAGCACTAAGTGCACCCTGAGGACGCCGGGGTTGTTGTTCGGTCACCTTGCGCTGACACCTCCCTGCCCGCTCAAAGCCTTCTTAGCAGGGAGAGTGCTAAATCAGCCTTTGCTCTCCTCACTTAACCGGCATCCAGGCCTCCTTGTCACGCTGTGACAGGGGGGATTCGGACTTTGCTTGTCTTGACTGACATTGATGCCCTGCCGGGAGGGAGGCAGCCGGCGGCTGCGGCACTGTGAATGCTAAAGCAAGTGGAATAAAAGAGGAGAGCTACCTTGGGAGAGTGGTCACCTGCAGCTGGCTGGGAGAATGAGTTTTAGTCTGTTTTATTGTGTATTTCTTTTTGTTGTTTACTTGGGTGGGTCAGGAAGCCTGCTGTCAGGAGCAATGCTTTATCTTAATAAACAAATTGGCCTTAATGAAACAAATGCCTCACCTGGCTGGTCACTGAGCCCACTCCCTTTCCAAGGTGTCCCTTTAACACATAGCCCCTGCCCATCTCTGCAAAGCCCTCCAACATCCTGAGGTGATAGGAAATACCAGACCCTGCTCAGTTTTCCTCATCCCTTCCCCGAAGTGAATCTCTCTGAATGGAAAAAGCAGCAGATGTGAGGCACAAACCAGAGGTACCCCGAGCTGGGGCTCTCTTGAGTCTCATCCTGACTCTGAAATCCAATCTGGACCCTGGTTTGCAGAGCTGAGCCAGCACCAAGGTCCATCTTCTCCATCCATTCTGTCTCTGGGCCCCAAACCATTTCAGAGTTATTTTTGTTTTAATGCTCAGCATGACAAGGCGGTTTCACCTCTCTATTCCTTCTGTCCCTCTCTGTTTCCTGCACTTTCTAAGTGTTTAATTGCAACAACAGGCTCCTGCAGGATGAAGTAATCACCCCACAAGAGCTGTCCAACTGAGGAGAGGGAGAATTTTTGCTGGAGCCAGGACAGCTCCATGAACTGTCACTCAGGTTCACTTCTCCTGCACTTTCCCTTCTCACGCTCGTGGGTTATTTTTACATTTTCTCTTATGTAACCAGGTCAGGGTCTGCTCTGGTTTCCACTTTGTCTGAAGCCAAAGGGAAAAAAAACCCACTATGAATTCAAGTAATGGACTTCCAGCTGATTGCTTTTCAAAGTGTCACCATGGGTCTTTGCCACGGCACCTGGGTGGGAATAGCTCCAGCCTCTGGGGAGCCCTGGGGAATGGCCAGCATGGTGTGAGCAGGGCAGCAAAAATACTCCAAACTGAGTCCAAAACAGCTTTAACCAGCCTCTAGTGACATCATTCCTGTGCATGCTGGGTTTCTGACCCTCCTTCCCCAAAAATCATCCCAGGTGTGTGCCCAGCACCTCCTCTGCCCATCCCAGCACAGGATGCAGCTGGAAATGCCATCCCACGCATTCCACGTGGGAGCAGTGCTCAGAGCCCAGGCCAAAGGCACATTTGCACCCCAAGGAGAAGATTTCCCAGCCTGGCACACACACAGCTCCCCACTGTGGCATTTCCAAAAGGCTTTCTTTGAAAAACTTGATGCTGTCGTTAAATCTTAAAGCAGCAATGCTCATCCCATCCATCCATCCATCCATCCATCCATCCATCCACCCACCCATCCATCCATCCATCCACCTTCCCCCCCTCACTTCACACACCTCCCTGAGCCAGTGTGGGACCCCTGGTGCTGCAGGGCTGTAAATATCAATTGTTCTAACCCCGTTAGAGCCTAATAGGCTCAGCAATATCTGCTGAGGAAAGGGCCTGACCCCGCTCGTCAGCAGTCATGACATGGAACAGCTCTAGCATGTTCAGGGTATGCAAAAGGCTTAAATGCACATTTAATGGTTGTCAGGCAGCAGTTCCTATTAATATAAAGACAGTCACATCCCAGGGCTATGGAAAAAGGGCTGAAAAGCACGGGAGAAAAATGAATTTATTTCAATGGGTGTTGGCGTGATCAAGAAACGGCTCAAACAGCTCAAGCTTCTCTGCTCCTGACACGCTGAGAGATTGAAACTTGGATAATTAGTACAAAAGTTTCCCTGCTCATGTGACTCAGATCTTCCATTATTGACATTTGAGTTCATTATCATTTATGCATTTTCTTTATTTGTGTTTTGCCCAGGAAAAAGCAGCGCAACTCAGGCAGATAATTTGTTGTTGCTTTGCATATCTGCTTTGCAGCATTAAATTTTTATATCTTCTCCATCAAAACCAACTGAACAACCAGCCCTCTCAGCCCTCTAATAGCATAATACAAATAACTGCAACCTCCTCCCACAAAAGATTAACCCCTCACAATGTCCACAATTCCCCCTTCCCATGCATTTAAAATGAATAATCTCAAAATATTTACCACCATTTCAAGACTCAGGTAGAAATCTCTCTCATTCCATTTTGTAAAATGTGAATTTTAGGCAAAGCCAAAGCTGACATCATTTTTTACCTCTGAACTACTTTGTCCAGGACTGACAGTTCACCCTCTCTCCTATCATGGTTAGGACAGACCTTTCGTAAAGCTTTGTGATGCCCCAGTTTGCCTCTCCTTGCAGGCTGTACAAAAACCTCAAAATTGATAAATTATGAACATGAAGGCAGAGCAAAAACCTTTGCAGGGACACAAGATTTTTTTTTACTTCCATGTCACACGGAGTTTCCTTTTCCCCACGCTTTCTTTTTCTTTTTGTGTTGTCATCTTCATTTGAACAACCTTCCCAAGACTTGAAAAGGTCAGTGCCCTCGAATTTGGGACAGAGGATTAGAGGTGACAGAGCTGTGTTGAAAGACATAATTGAGCCTGGGCAGCTCAGGAGATTTCAGCCTGCCCAGGGTTTGGGCAGCCCTGGCCCCTTGAAGAATCTGAAAGGTGTTCTTGGAGGGAACAGTGCTGGAGTTTCAAAAGCTGCAGGCACGCTCAAAAGGTAATTAACAGAGACTAATTGGTCTCAAGGCCCTGGATAGTGGCTCTGTGTGCAGTCCTCAGTGCTGGCACTTTTCCTTTGTCCTGTCCGGGATCCCACCCTGCTCCTGTGCTTGAGTGGCTGCAGGGAGAGAACAGGAGGGACAGGCAGGGACAGGCAGGGACAGGCAGACACAGGCAGGGATAGGCAGGGAACAGGCAGGGATAGGCAGGGACAGGAGGGACAGGAGGAACAGGCAGGGAACAGACAGGGAACAGGCAGGGAACAGGCAGGGACAGGCAGGTGCTGTCACTACAGCCCACACTGGTGACAGGAGGCTGGAAATCCACGTTGTTGCCTTTGCTCTCAGCCAAAATGCAATGCTGATGCAAAAATAACACAACCCAATTTGACCAGGAGTGTCCTGATCAAATCCCACCACCACCCTTGGGGTGAGTTGGCAGGCCCAGCTGGGATTCCCCAGTGCCTGCCCCTGCCAGCAGGAGCTACAGCCTCTCTTTGCTTTTCACTGAGTGCAGGAACAGCTTTTAAAGTCTGTTAGGAATAAATCTGGCTGATTCTGACATGAATTGCACATTTTTGTCCCCGGAAGTTTTCAAAACCAGCTTGAACAGGGCTTGGAGCAACCTGGTCCAGTGAAAGGTGTCCCTGCCCATGGCAGGTGGGGGTTGGAAGTGGATGGGCTGTAAAATCCCTTCCACCCTGAAACATTCTATGATTTCCACGCTGCAGAGGGATGTGTTGCATTCCCCGCACCAATATTGCCCTTTTCCCAGTATTTCTGCTGTGTGATTCCCCAGGCTGGCTGCAGGCACGGAGGGGCAGGGATGCCACCCCATGCCATGCCTCAGTGTGCCCCAGGACCCTCCCTCAGGGCTGCTCTGTCCCAGGGCCAGCCTCCAGCAGCTCAGCTGTGCCAAGGCCCTCGATTACAGATGTTCCCTATCTGTGTTCTTCTCCTGCATCCTCGAGATAAACATGTCCTTCACTGCAGTCACCTACTCCATCACACCCTCCTATCAAATGAGCCTTGCTAGCTCGTAAATTACTGTGCAAACCATTCCAAACAATAAAGGCAATTTTACTTACTGACCCATTAAATTTACATACTTAAATTAGACTCAACCAGACGTTGAGAGGGGACGTCTCGCGGCCAGACAAACAATGAGTTTAGGGAAAGAGCTGCCGTGTACTTCCCCACCTCTCACATGAAATTAATGAGGTGCTTCAATTTAATCATCATTAAAATTACATCTTTATTTAGTTACTTAGCAGAGTTTGACTCACGGCGTGGCGTGGAACGTGAGGTAATGCCTGTGACATCAACCCTTCCATGGAGGGAGGCGGGGGGGGCCCATCTCCCCAAAATGCCTTCACTGCAGCCAGAGCAGGCACGCCTGCCACCATCCCAAACTGTTCTCCAGGGCTTATCATTAAGCTCAGGCAATGAGGGAAGAGAAACAGCAAGATAGAGCAAGTTGAGAAAAATCAGGATTTTGTTTAGGCAGGGTTTGAGGCAGGCAAACACAGCCACGTTGTTCTTTAGACAACACCAACAAACAGGAAGCTCTTGCAGGGTAATCAGCCTCAATGTTCAGTGCATGTGACATGGAGAAACTCCTCAGCAAAGCAAGAGTTTGGAACAAAGGCACGGTGAAACGGAGACAAAGAGACAAGACGCCTGCTCTCGTGTGTGCACGTGCAATTTGTTTTGCACTTGCTCCCACACACACAATTGATTCATCTCAGGATGCTCCTGGGCAGCTGCAGGGGAGGCTGGAGCTGAGGGCTCAGGGACAGGGTGGGCAGCAGGGTGGTGCAGACCACATCTGGCTGTCACCTTTCCCTGTCTGTCCTGCAGCCCTGTGCTGTCCTGAGAGAGGGGAGAGCTCACAGCCCACAAACCCAGCTCAGGGAGGGCTCCCACAGCCACAGACACTCACTTTGCCACCAGAAACTCACCAAGAAGTGACAGGGATTTCTGGGGACAGCAGANAACAGGCAGGGACAGGCAGGGACAGGAGGAACAGGCAGGAACAGGCAGGTACAGGCAAAGACAAGGCAGGGACAAGCAGGTGCTGTCACTACAGCCCATACTGGTGACAGAAGGCTGGAAATCCACGTTGTTGCCTTTGCTCTCAGCCAAAATGCAATGCTGATGCAAAAATAACACAACCCAATTTGATCAGGAGTGTCCTGATCAAATCCCACCAGCACCCTTGGGGTGAGTTGGCAGGCCCAACTGGGATTCCCCAGTGCCTGCCCCTGCCAGCAGGAGCTACAGCCTCTCTTTGCTTTTCACTGAGTGCAGGAACAGCTTTTAAAGTCTGTTAGGAATAAATCTGGCTGATTCTGACATGAATTGCACATTTTTGTCCCCGGAAGTTTTCAAAACCAGCTTGAACAGGGCTTGGAGCAACCTGGTCCAGTGAAAGGTGTCCCTGCCCATGGCAGGTGGGGGTTGGAAGTGGATGGGCTGTAAAATCCCTTCCACCCTGAAACATTCTATGATTTCCACGCTGCAGAGGGATGTGTTGCATTCCCCGCACCAATATTGCCCTTTTCCCAGTATTTCTGCTGTGTGATTCCCCAGGCTGGCTGCAGGCACGGAGGGGCAGGGATGCCACCCCATGCCATGCCTCAGTGTGCCCCAGGACCCTCCCTCAGGGCTGCTCTGTCCCAGGGCCAGCCTCCAGCAGCTCAGCTGTGCCAAGGTCCTCGATTACAGATGTTCCCTATCTGTGTTCTTCTCCTGCATCCTCGAGATAAACATGTCCTTCACTGCAGTCACCTACTCCATCACACCCTCCTATCAAATGAGCCTTGCTAGCTCGTAAATTACTGTGCAAACCATTCCAAACAATAAAGGCAATTTTACTTACTGAACCATTAAATTTACATACTTAAATTAGACTCAACCAGACGTTGAGAGGGGACGTCTCGCGGCCAGACAAACAATGAGTTTAGGGAAAGAGCTGCCGTGTACTTCCCCACCTCTCACATGAAATTAATGAGGTGCTTCAATTTAATCATCATTAAAATTACATCTTTATTTAGTTACTTAGCAGAGTTTGACTCACGGCGTGGCGTGGAACGTGAGGTAATGCCTGTGACATCAACCCTTCCATGGAGGGAGGCGGGGGGGGCCCATCTCCCCAAAATGCCTTCACTGCAGCCAGAGCAGGCACGCCTGCCACCATCCCAAACTGTTCTCCAGGGCTTATCATTAAGCTCAGGCAATGAGGGAAGAGAAACAGCAAGATAGAGCAAGTTGAGAAAAATCAGGATTTTGTTTAGGCAGGGTTTGAGGCAGGCAAACACAGCCACGTTGTTCTTTAGACAACACCAACAAACAGGAAGCTCTTGCAGGGTAATCAGCCTCAATGTTCAGTGCATGTGACATGGAGAAACTCCTCAGCAAAGCAAGAGTTTGGAACAAAGGCACGGTGAAACGGAGACAAAGAGACAAGACGCCTGCTCTCGTGTGTGCACGTGCAATTTGTTTTGCACTTGCTCCCACACACACAATTGATTCATCTCAGGATGCTCCTGGGCAGCTGCAGGGGAGGCTGGAGCTGAGGGCTCAGGGACAGGGTGGGCAGCAGGGTGGTGCAGACCACATCTGGCTGTCACCTTTCCCTGTCTGTCCTGCAGCCCTGTGCTGTCCTGAGAGAGGGGAGAGCTCACAGCCCACAAACCCAGCTCAGGGAGGGCTCCCACAGCCACAGACACTCACTTTGCCACCAGAAACTCACCAAGAAAGTGACAGGGATTTCTGGGGACAGCAGCAAAGCCTTGTAGGGTCTGTGGGGAGGCAGACAGAGGGGACAGGCTGCACATCTGGGAAGGTTCAGCAGCTGGGGACCTGCTGCCTCTGCAGTGTGGAAGAATCATGTAAGAAAGCAGAATGAAGAGATTACAGAGCCCTGTGGAAGTGCTGTAAAGGAAACCAGTCCCCACTGTTCTGGACAGAACACATGCATGGAGTAAGAGATGGAAATCTTCTGAGCCCAGAGACAAAGGGTGTTGCTCTCCCAAGGTCACTCAGGATGTCTGAGGCTTGGTGAGGCCTTCCCCAAAATCAGCCATGGGGCTACAACAACACAGACCTGTTTGTTACTCAAAAATATTTTCATCCCAAGAGACTGAATCTCTGCTGCCCACTGGGGCCACCAAGCTCAGTGACCTCAGTGACCTTACTTTGGTTTGGTGCTGATGAGATTGAGCAAGATTTGACCTTACTGAGTTCCCCCAAAGATGTGAAACACTGGGAATCCCCATGGGTGCCCACAGCTCTGCATGGGTGCAGCATGCCCACATCATTTCCATCTGGAAGCCTTTGCTTGCCTTTGACTCATCTGATCACTCTTGCTCCAGCAGCAAAGGGAGATGAGCTCCCAGCAGGCCCAGACTCTGGATAATGCTAACTGGGGGAATGGCAAAAGCTGCAAACTGACTGAGTATTCATTCAGCTGCTTTCTGTGGGCTCTGTTTCCCCTTTGATCCCTGTGCAAGTCCTGCACTGGCAGATGTTGTGTGCCATCCTGCACCACAGTGAGGAGTTAGAGCAGCTCAGTCCCCAAAACCACAGCTCAGGCAGGGTGTGAGGGGCTTTGTTTGGCCTCCCTTTTGGGTAGCATCTTCCCTCAGACAGGGAGGATAAATATCAGTTATGTACAGCTGGAAGCAGCACTCACACCTGAAAGCTCGCTGCATTTAAAAGGAGAGAGAAAAAAAAAAGCCCACAAAAGAGTAAACATCAAACTGCCAACTGCTTTTTACCTTCTGTAAATCAAAACACACTCTGGAAGTAAAAACCTCCCAAATTACACCAGGCGAGATGAAACATTAACCCGCCAAGAGCGGGGATGGCAGTGGCAGGGATGCACAGGCTGGAGCCAGAGCTACAGTTTGTCTACATTAAAAATGCAACATCAGCAGAGGTGTCTGAAAGAGTCATTTATCAACTCCTGGATTAGAGAGACATCTTAAAGTAAGTGCACCATTTATACGCACATATGCACAAATTGTCTGAGGGGGGAAGGAGAGCAGAGCTGCTTCTCTTGGTGCCTTGCAAAGTTCTCTCCAGTCCTCTGGGTAAATGTGGGGCCACAATGACATTAGGCATGGAAAATAGGAACCTTGCTCGTGGTAACAGGGGGTACAATTCATGTGAGCAGCCGGGATGGAAAGTAATCTAATGCTGCAATTTCAGAGAAACAATATAGAGTCGCTCACATACATCATGATTAATGGCTGGATACCATAGTGTGAAAACCATTTAAAAAATGGCATTTTTGTCACTGACAATGTTACACATATAGTAAAGGTCATACATGATAAGAACATTATCCATATTTCTTCTGCAAACATGCTTAACCTTGTAGAGCACAATTCCCTGGAAGATTGGTGATCCATCTCCAGCTGCAAACTGCGCTCTTCAGAACCTGAGAGGGGCCAATTTTACATTTATATCATTCCCATCCACACTCACACACACACACAGGGGTGCTGTGAAGCCTGCATGAGCCTTTCCAAGCAGAAAGGGATGGATGTTTTCCAGCAGCACCTGCTCAGGGCTCTCCTCCCTCTCCACCTTGTCTCCTGCTGTCATCTGACACCAGAGCTCATGATGGGCCCTTGAGGAAGCTGTGCTGGAAAGAGTTTCCTGTAAATCCCCTCTTCAAAATCTACCTGAGGAGCCCTTTTGGCATCCTCTGGTCACAGGGAGGTGCCAGCGGTGGGTCCACACCCTCAGTGGGGTTGTCTCTGCTCCCTGGCAGTGCCCAACACAGCAGGAAAGGGGCAGCTGGTGGCTGGCTGTGTCTGCAGGGAAATCTCATCCCATCCAAGGATGAGCACCTGGGAGGAAATCTGAGATGAGTCCGCAGACCACACATTTATCTTTTTTGAGAGCTGCATTTAAAGCACACAGATCCTGCCAAAAGGTTGGCTCAGCCCAGGAAGAGAGTGGGATCCACCAGGTGAATCATTTCGGATAAAACCCAGTCTGACTCAGCCCCCACACACTGCGTGGAGCCCACAGGGCTTGTCAGGATTGTTACTGCTGCAGCTGCAAGCCTGCATTGTGCCCTAGACTCAACAAAACCCCTGAGCACCAATGCCTGTGAGCCTCACTGCAACCCTGCCTTGCAGCTCTGGGAGCTCGAGTGTCCTGGCTGAAATTTGGAGGAGCAACAAGCCTCACAATGCATTTTACAGCAGGTTGTGTGACCCTCTGGAAAGTGTCCAGAAAGTGGCACGNGCAACAAGCCTCACAATGCATTTTGCAGCAGGTTGTGCCCAGGAAGTGGCACAAAGCTGACCATGTTGCCATTGTCTGCTGGCTGGCACACAGTGGCAAAGGGGAACTTTTCCAATAGTAGCTGGAATTGTAGAGTCATAAAATCACAGAAACATAGAATCACAGAGTCACAGAATCAGAGAACCACGGAATCACAGAGTCATAGAATCATAGAGTCATGGAATCATGGAGCCATAGGATCACAGAATTATAGAATCACAGATTCCTATTCATAGAATGGTTTGGTTTGGAAGGGATTTTAAAGCTCATCTCATTCCAATCCCCACCACCATGGGCAGACAACTCCCACTAGGCCAGGCTGCTCAATGCCCCATCCAGCCCAACCTGAGCAGATCCTACCTACCCGTGTTTGTGTGAGCATTCACTGCTGGGTCACACCTTTCCCTTCCTGCCAGGGTCCTTTCCCCGCTGGTACTGAGCTCTCCTGATTAACCTCAGCTCCAGCTGCAATTCCGAGTTGTGCTCTGCACTAACAAGATCTTAAAGGCGTTGTATGAAAATTTCCTTGTTTCTACCGCAAATAAACCCCTGCCTGAAACAAATATTTGTGTGGTGAGATGCAGTGTAAAGCATTGTTGCACCGACTCTAAAGCATCTCTGCGATGCCTCACCTGGGCAGGGGTGGGAACCAGGACAGGGGCTGTGCTCACTGGCGCTGTTTCCCTTCAGCAGGGCACAAAGACAAAAATGTGCCACATCAACCCCCGGGCCAGGCTGAGCAGCAACGCAGCTCCGAGATTCTGCACGCTGGATCTCGGCTAACAAACAATCGCTTCTATAAAAAGTGTAGGGATGCTGTTAAACCTCTCTGGAGCAGGGTGAGTGCGAGTTCAGAGGCTGCAGGCAGGATCTGCCCCCATCCCCAGCTCGCTGCTCCCCAGCAGATCTGCCCTCCTTTTGGAGAGGAGAGCGTGATCTCACTCCAGAGGAATTTCCTCTGTGGGAGACGCTGGAAAACTCTCTGGTGCCTTGTGACCACCTCCTGGAGCAGAGCCTTCCCCCCCCAGCCGGCTGCCAGATGGGGCTGGAGCACCCCGAGGCATTCGGGGGGTGAGCACAGCAGTGGGAGCCTCTGCCAGCCCAGGGGTTTGTGCTTGGCTCGGAAAAGTGTGACCCCAGCTCCCCCGACCGTGTGTCCCCAGCAGCCGGCAGGGCTCAACCCCTCACGCAGCCCGGGACAGCAGCGAGGGACAGAGGGGATGGAGGGGACAGAGGGGACATTTCCAGGCTGGCATTTGCAGCTTGTCAGATCAGCTTGTGCTTTCTGATGTGAGCAGCACAGCCAAGGCTTCCCGCTGCGCCCAGGGTGGGAAAAGCTTTTCCCCAGAGGAGTTCGCAAAGACTGGCTGGACCGAATTATTCTTCTCATCATGAATGCCTCTCTCTGAGCCACCTTACCCGATGCAGATACTCAAATGTTATTAATATGAATGAATGCATCTTGTCTCGGGGTGTCTCCTGGTAGAAGCCATTTCAGAAGCACCGGGAGGGTGGAGGGAAGGGGAGAATAAGATCGAGCAGCCCTGGTTGCATCTGTCCTATTCCTCAGATGACAATTTCCCTCTCCCAAGAGCACCACAGACTAGAGGCACTCACAGATTATACATCACTCAGTCTTTCGCTTTGCAAAATTAGCTTTCTTAGCGAGGAAACAAAGGATTTGCTGTATTGGATCAGGCTACCGACATTGCTGCTGCTGCATCCCGGCTCTGGCACTTAAGAAACACGGCAGCTCTCCCTCCTCTGGCTGTGCTGGCCAAGTCCCTGCCTGGGGAGCTGCATAAACAGTCAGAGATTGCTTCCAGATTGCCACGAAAATTCATCTGATGCTCAGTAGCAGGTAGTTTAACTTCTCTCCTAATTTTGTCATCTCACAGACCCGCAAATGGCCAACATTATTTAGTCCTTTTAAAAAACTCAGCCAGAACGTTTATCTCAATAAGTGCCTTCGGCGCTGCCCTCCATAAAGCCGACTGCCTACCACATAAAAGGAGGGTTTCTTTTTACTCCTTCAGAATTTACTGGCCTGCATTGGTTTGCTTTACAGCTGTTAATACAATGAAAGCTTTTGTAAGGAGAGGATGGTGCTGGGGAGCGGGGCAGGAGCTCGCAGAGGAGAAAGATAATAGTCTGTGGCTAATGCAGGGCTCCACATGCCCGGCCCGACGGGGAGGACCATAACTCACAACACATTTAATGGCACAGGCGAGGAGAGGGACTGCTGAGCGTTCCCAGGAGGGTCACACGCAGCCATTCCCACCGGCTCCGGCAGCAGGTGATGGAGGGGAGCAGGGAGGCTCCTCTGGGCTGCACCAGGCAAGGAAGGCAGCAGCAGCAGCTTTTAATCCTTCCCTTCTTGTGCAGAGGAGGGATGGAGCGGGTTCTTGCCCGGGCAGCTCCCCACGGAGCCGAGGGTTCCCAGCCAGGGAGAAATATTCGAGGTGATGCCGAGCATTGTGTCTGCAAACACGGGCTGAGCAACCTGGGGAATGCCGGTGTCAGACAGGCCAGCAAAAAGCCTCTTTTCTGCTGACCTTCAACTCCTCCTGGCCCAAACCAGAGCACTCCAGGCACGCCGCTGTGTTTGACAGAGCCCCGGATCAAACGCGCAGCCCAAGGCGTGCAGGAGAGGTTTCTTTGGCGATGAGAGGAGAGGTTTCTTTGGCGATGAGAGGACGTGGGCTGTGCTGCGGCAGCTTTGCCTCGTCTCATCCTGGAAATGCTGGCACTGAGGTGGCACTGAGAAACCTCCCTTCTCCTCCACAGATCTGCTCCAGGGGCTCCCTTGGAACACTTGGAGTGAGGGAAGGAAACCTTCCCAGCTGCACTCAGACGGGAAAACTCGGTCCTTCCAAAAGGCACAAATCCAATCTCCAAAGCACACTCAGTGTCCTGGCTCTGTGGGAGTGCTGCCCATCCCTGTGTAAAGGGCAGGGAAGTTGTTCGGAACTGGTTGAAAGCGTTTGTGCCCACAAAACACCGAATCCACACGGGCAGCAACAACTGCACAGGGACACACGGGAGGATGTGCTGGGAGAATCCCGGAGCCCTTGGAGCGCTCTGTGCTGACACACACACACCGTGTGAGCCTGCCCGCGTCTCCACGTGTATTTTCCATCCTCCCCACAAACCCAGAGTTAACTGCTGAGAGTGCTCTCTGCCATCTTTTGTGAGCCGGGAACCAGGAACGCTGCATAAATCATTATTCTTGCTAATTACCAGGAAACATCAAACAAGACAAGCATTTTACTCCTCATCACTGAATTTTGTTATGCTAATTAGAGTTGTATAAGCTGTTGCTATTAAACCTGGAGAGTCAGAAAAACATTTGCATTAATACCCACAAAGCTGCATCAAAACCTAGTTATTAGTATTTCAATGAGGTTCAGGTTACAGGGAAGCTGCTGCCATTTCAGGGGCTGGTTTGTTGTTTTTAAATCCTGCTGTGAGAGAAAATATAAATAAATGCAGGGCGAGGCCTCATGCAGACAATACTCCTTTTATATGGGGAATTAAAAAAATAAGGCAGCTTTGATCAGGGGGAGATACAGAAGCGAGGGGGAGACAGGGAAGGCAGAGCAGTGCAGAGATTTTGGTGCACCAACTGTGGGTGCCAGGCTGGGAACTGCTTTTTTGGATTTCTGACTTGCTGCTGCTCCCAAGCACTTTGTTTGATCTGGGTGGTTTGGGTTTGACTCTCTGGAAGGTGGCTGGGGAGAGGAGCTGGCTCCTGCCTGCCTCCATGAAAATCACCTGATTTACCTTCACCTGGCGCATCCCACTGACACCAGGAGGATGGGGACAGGATTTCTGGGGACCAAATTGCACACACACACATGTCTAAACCTTGTGGGGAAGCCAACTCTGTAACAGGAATTGGCAATTCCTTCTTTTTTAGTGCCAATCACAGCGGCCGAGTGTTTCATCTGAAGATCTCGCAGCGCTTCAGAAAGGCAAATTATTCCCCCATGTGCCCCTTTAATACAACAATTATCACCGTTTGATGCATCAAATGCATCTGAAAAAAAATTAGGGGAGTCCAAACAGGCAGATTGCAAGCAAGGGAAGGGTATTTTAACCCCTGAGCCCCAAGTGCTGGTGTTTCATTTTTGGTGAGCTGTCCTCAAAGGCACACTCACACTGATGATTCCCATCATGTGCAGGTGCCCATGTTGAGCTCATGTGATGCTGCAGCAAACTTTGTCCTGCACTGGGAGGCTTTGACAGGTTCACAACAGAGGGAACCCGTGTGGGAAGGAGCTGGGGTGTGATTCAGGTGGGGAGCATCCTTATCCCAGAAAATGCCATGGCTGGGTGAGAGGCACTGTCCTCCTCTCCAGACACTCGGGGTGGGCTCCATCCATCTGCAGGTTCCCCAACCCCTCAGCTCAAACCACACCACTCCCTTTGCCTGGCATTTATTCCTCAGCAAGGAGCAGACCCTATTGACAGCTGGGTGCAGCTTAAAGAACACATCTGAGCTGTCTCAGTGACCCAAGGGCTGTTCTATTGACAGGGGGGGGACAAATTATCTGCTCTCAGTGTCCATTTGTCAGATCGCTGGAGAGCGAGAGCCATTCACTCTCTCACTGTATACTTCTATCAAAGAAATAGAAAAAGAATTAAGGAGAGGAAAGTCTGTGTTGCCTTTCCCTTGCTGGTGGGGAGCTCAGGTGAATTGAGCAGTGCTGTGCCTCGCTGATGATGAATTGCAGCAGCAGCGCCCGTGCTCCATCATTTTGCTGATGTGGAGGAATGTGGAAGCTCAGCAGGGGCCGTCCAATACCTTCCTGAGCTGTGGAATGCTCCTGGGGGGGTTTCCAGCCCAGGGCCACGTCCTCTCCCCCAGCACAGACCCCATCCCTGTGCACCCTCAGCATCCTCACCTTTCCAACTTCGCTGCTTCTCTCCAGCCTCGTTTCCTGCTGCACCCAGGGAAACACCCCACTGCTCTCCGGCCTCCAGAAGGGCTTGTTAAGGCCTCATTCCCTCCTTCTCTACCAGGATCAGTGTCAGGAGAAGAGCCAAACACAAGGCAGCACCCCCCAGTCCCACTCCAACACTGCATCCTCCCTAATCACAGGCAGATTAAAAAAAAAAATCCACATCAGCCATGCTGAGGAGAGGAGAACTCTAAGAAGGATGAGGAAAATGAAGACACTGTGAAATGCAATAGATGTCAACTTCTACTTATTTTTTAATTTCATCTCTTACAAGCTTTTTGGAAGCTAACATGATTAAGTTCTTCACACAATTTATTAGCATCGTGTTGGAAATCCAGCAGTATATTACACTGTCTGAGTAATCCAATTAGTAAAATGTATTTATTTAACCAGAATATTAGCTGCACACAATCCCAAATGAAGTAAAGTCCCTGATCCTGGGGTTCCTCTCACTTCCTGGAATTCATTTACTGGCTACAGGAAGGCTTACTCTAATGAAATAAATATCAGCCCTATGTTTTTGGAATAATACAAGAACACCAATCTTGCTGCTCAGATAACTGCTGCTTTTTTTTTTTTTTTTCCCACAGCAGATACCAATGGCACAGAGATTTCACAGCAGCATAAATGTTTTCCTGGCTCTTCCACCTTCCATTCATCCCAAACCCAAGAATTTCCCCAAAATCCCCAAGCCTACCTGGCTTCCCATTTTTTACAACTATCAAATCATTCCCCAAATTAAGAACACACTTTTTATTTTTTTCTTTCCCCATTCAGCCACCCATGTGCAAAACTGAGCCTCGTACCTCTTTACCCTGGTTTGAAAGAGCTTTGAAACAGAACCACTGTAGGAAGCAAGGGCTCTCCAGCACTTTTTTCCCCTCCTAATGAAGGAGCTGAGTGACAGCCCCCGAGGCAGGAGGTGTGAGCAGCATCCCTGCCACGCTGGCCTGACCCAGTGCTGAGCTGCAGGGATGGTGCTGGGGGTGCAGACAGCTGTGTGACACTTTGGGGGTGGTATTTTTGTGATTACGTCAATTTTTTTTAACTCCTTCCCCTCCCTGCTTTAATTTTGTTCCTGCCTGGGATGCTCCCAGCTCCTGACACAGCACAGCATCCCCACCCAGAGCCCCTGGCTGCCAGCACTGGGGTGGCTGTCCCAGCCTGTGGCATCTCCTGGAGGGGACACGAGCGGTGCCAGCAGGAGAAGGGACAGGGCTCAGCCCAGGGAACAACCTGCTGTTGATCAATGGCATTTTTTCCAGAGCTGCTACTCCCGCTCATCTTCATTAATTGGCTTAATTAATGATTTTCCCCAGTGAGCAGCAGAGGGAGGTGCAGTCAGGAGTAGCAGCGAGCCGAGGGCTCCGCTCTGCCCCGGTGACCACGGTGCTGGGGCAGCTTTTGGCTCTTTGCCTGGCTTTGGGTTTGGGTTTGAGGGGAGCTGCAGGTGGAGTTGGGGAGCTCCCACATCTCTCCCACACACCCAGAATGTGGAAATAAAAACCTCGGGGTAGTGCAGCATCCCTGGATGTGCATCCCAGGCACCCCGAATCCGGGATTTTGGGACTCAGTACACACCAGATGCCAGCAGGAAAAGGCACAGAGGGGATGTATTTGCTTTACCTGCTCATAAAACCCTTTTTCCCACACCTCATGGAGCGTGACCACATTCTCCATCTCCAGCAGCACCTGTGAGATAACTCTGAAAGCCACAATGGCAGAGCTGGATGGAGAGGGAAGGGACTAATGGCCAGAGTTAATAATAGACATCATTTGCAATGTGCCTCCAAAAAAAAAAAAAAAGAATGTCCTGAGGCAAAGGAGCTAATTTTGTGTTTCCTCTCAGATCCTGCCTGAGTGCTGGGGAGGGGAGGAGGGGAAGTGTCTGCACCAGAGACTCACCCGGGCTCAGAGTGCCAGCCCTGTGCTGCTCATTCACATGCAGAGAATTTGAGAGAGATCCTCCCATTAATGCAAGCAGGAATTACCCGTGTAATCTTGGGATTAGCGGAGCCCAAGGAATTATTTACATTTCCTAAATGAGGGAAACTGTATCGAGTGGGTGAGGCAGAGACGGGAGCTGAGGTGTGGGGGAGCCGCTCTCTCTCTCCCAGCGTCTGCAGGAGCCTTGAGAACGGGTTCACCCAGGGTTGCACCAAATATTTGGTGTGTTTGCACGAAGGCTGCTGCTGGGGTGCAAAGCAGACAGACTGACTTGGGCTCATGGCCAGGGAGGGAGGCATCCAACTCCAGACCCAAATCCCTGCCTGCAGATCTTTCCTGCATCACAGGGGGCAGCTCCTCCTCCTCCACCAATGGCTACGGCAGGAATTGGGATAGTTAAAACAATTTTTAATGTCTTTTATTTAATTTCTCTTGCAAAGTCTCTCTCACAAGCACCCAAGTGCTGGGTGGGGACACAGACCTGCTCCCTCCCGGGTCACACAGAGTGTCCCTGTCACTGATGGCACCACCACACTCTGAAATGAGGCTCCAATCACCCAGAGCATCCATCACACCCTGCTCTTCACTCTTCCCTCCTCATTGAGAGGCAGCAGAACCCTCAGAGCCCCATCTTCTCCCAAACCCTCTAACACCCTCTGTAATCACAGCAACAACAACAACAACAGTTGCAATAACCCTCCATCCCTCACCCAGCAGACGAGGAGTCAGACTCCATTTCCAAACTAAGACATCTCGTGTGCTATTCTCCCTCCCCTCCAGACTAATAGCTGACAATGTATGCCTTCCACATTAATGATAAGGGTTCAAGGGGAAAGAGACTGCTCTCCTGTTTCGCTGACATTACACTCTCCTATGTACCCACCAACATACCCTAAGGCAACAGAACTCGTAATAGGTTCCTCTAACTGCCTCCTGCATCAAATTTGACACCGGGTGCTTTCTTCTCCTCTCCCATCGCTCACCTTATAACTCTGTCATCATCATTGATTTTGACTTAAGGAGAGGGGGAAAAAAAACCCACCACCCAACCCTCTCCCCCTGCTCGAGAGCACCAGGGGTGGTGAGGCACAGCTGCTGTGGGGACCTGGAGCAGGGGAGAGGAGCCAAGGGGGCTGCTTCTGTATTTCCCCGAGTCTCGGTCGTGGAGGGACTGAGGCAGCACGCCAGGAGCGTTTGCTGCACCCAGCAGAACGAGTCTGCAGCCTCAGGACACTGCTGCTGGCTCTGGGGATGCTTCCCAGCTTGCAGGCTGCACTGTTCAGGTGCTCGGTGCGTTTTTGCTCTGGGCTCGTGATTCCTCTGAGGTCCGGGTTTGTTAATTTTCCAAGCAGAAGGAAAATTCTGCTTAGAAAATTTCCTTTTTCCTCCTGTCTTTCTTCCACAGAAATGACAGCTGGAGTGATCTCTGTCTCTGTGTCACTCTATACACTGAGCCCTCCCCTGTGACCTCCCCAAATTCTCTGCATCCCCACCTGCAGCAGAGGTGATGCTGGGCCCAGCAAGCCCTTGGGACTGGCGGTGGGAAGGGGCAAGTGCTGGATCACAGAATCACAGAATCACAGAATTTCTGGGTTGGAAGAGACCTAGAGACCATGGTGGGGTGAAGGACCCTTGCCAGTGGCAGCCCCAGGATGGTGACAGGTGTGTCCCATGGGACAATGTCAGCTCAGTTCAGTTATCAGATGGCCAAGGCTCTCAGAGAAGAGGGCCAGACTCCCATGCCAGCACAATCCTGCCAGGAGAGACCTTGAACCAACTCAGTTGTGGTTCAGCTAAAGCCAGAGCCAGCTCCACTTTTCTTTTGCAGCACTTTTCTTTTTCTTTTTGCAGCTGCATCCCAAGATCTGCCTTCCAGGGGCTGTGACAGTGTTGGAAGGGGAAGCAGCCCATCAAAATTCCCCAGCATGGGGCAATCCTTCTTCCTGCAGCCCAGGCAGACCCTTCCTGAGCAATCAGGGCAAGGAGCCGCCTCCTCTGCCTGGTTTCCTCACAGATCCACAGCAGAGAATCCCCAGAGTGTGGCTGACCCGCAGCTGGTGTTTTCTTTGATTTCTGTCAGAGCCTATTTACGTCCCCTGCTTAAAACAATCCAGTTCATGTCAGCAGTAAATGAAACTGTGTACCATCCAGCAGCTGTTTGGCTGCTACCTGAAATGAGTTTCACTCCAGTTCTTATCATGAAGAAATCCTTTTAATCATCAGAACTGCCAGGGCTGCCTCGGAGCTGCGATGGTGTGGTGATTTTAACAGGGGAAGGCACATTGCAAGCCAGGGCTATGCAAAGAGCCCTGGAATTGGAGGTGATTTTCTCTTCCCAGGGCTGCAATCACTTTGGGCACAGTGACAGGCTTAAATGAGGGTCTTTGGCTGCAGAGTTTGCTGTGAGCCTGGACACCAGCAGGGTTTATCTGGGGCAGTAAGGGCCAGACTGGGCACAGGGGTGGCCTCTGGGGGTCTCACCAGTGGCCCAGGCAGGTTCCTGAGTTTGAAAACACCAGTGGCCACTCAGACTTGCTTATTTTGAACATCCTACTACTCACATGGACAGTAAGGACCTGTCCAGGAAGAATCCAGCTGAGATGGGCTCTGAACCTGTGCTGCAGCCACTGCACCCTCGCAAGTCTCCTAACGAAGGATTTAACTAACGAGGCTGTTGGCAGAGAGCGGGGATGCTGCACAAGAAGCAAGGAGCACCTGCCCAAAGCTATTCTGGATTCATTAAGGAGGGTGGCAAGAGCTGGGCTGCTGCACTTGGGGACACAGCGTGAGGCCACAAATAACCTGCTTGTCCCACCAAAAACTAATGATCACAGCCAGACCCACACGGAGCGGGCGCCCGCCACGTGCTGCCTGCAAACAAGCTGCAGACCAGAAGCAATTTGAGGGGACTATTTGGGAAATAATTGTAAATAATGAATGAATGAGTGGAGAAAACTGCAAGCTGTTTACAGATCACTCGCCGGCAGAAAGGAGCTGAATTTGCCGAGTAGATGATTCACTATTGATTATTTCCCCGCCTCTGGCTGTAACCTTATAAAGCATTAATTAAGACAAGTCTTCCCAGTTCAGCATATTCTAATCTGCTGCAGGTCTCCAGAGCTCAGCAGTGCCCTCCTGGAAGGAAACCTGGAGGTTCACACCCTGCCTGGGTGGGGAGGAGGTGGAGGGGACCCTGGGCAGAGCCCAGCCCCACACCAAACCCAGCCACATTCCCAATATTCCAGCAGGCTGAGAGCTGGGGCTGGGGACAGCCTGGGCACAGCAGGGGGAGGCTGGATCCTACCTGGCTGCAGGATTTCAAACAGGACAGCTGCCCCTTGGGATAAACCCTTTAAAGGCAGCCAGGGGCAATCTGGCTGACCCACTGAGGCTGCCCTCACATGACCTGTGGCCAAGCCTGCCCCGATAGCAATGCTTCAACATGCCCCAAAGTGACACTCTGCAAGTGCCCCTTGTGCCACCCAGCTCTTCAGGGGGTCTGCACTGCTCCCCCAGCCTCAGCTCAGACAGAGCAGATACTGGGGGTGCCCAGAAGCACAAAACTCCTGGGGTTATGAGTGGCATGGAATGTGGGAGAAAATGAGATTTTGGAGAAATTCTCTGTTCCCTTGGTTTGGGATTTCACAGCAGGACCGTGATCAAGTGCCAGAATATTTGCCAGGAGAATGCTGTGGCAGCTCCAGAGATGAGCAGCTTATTACAGTGTGCTGGTCCCTGGCTACTGTTTATTAAACACATTAATCAGACACGTTAATCAGCTGCACCCATCCCTGGCTGTGCTGAGCCATGGCAGGCCCATGGAAATGCAAACACCCTGGCAGGGCCCTGCCACCCCTGGGCACATCCTGCTGACACCAGCAACAGCTCCAGCCCCTGCTGAACCAGCCTCCAGCTAATGAGGCACAGGGCTGTGTCAGGGTAATGCACAGACACGAAAATCCAGCAGAGCAATCTAATCCAGCACAGCAAGGCTTCTGATTCCAGCCCCGGAGGAATAAGGGATGCTGAGCCAAAAGGGGGTGAGCTGTGGCTCTCCTGCTGTGCTCCCCAAGGTGGATCTGCAGCCTGGTTTTCTTGGCAGAGCCACTGAATTGCCCTCCCCATGCCATCATTCCAGGAGTGCTGGCCCAGCTCTTGGCAGGCAGGAACCTTCCTGCTTTCCCCACATCCTGAAGAAACGAGGACGTGATCACCTGGCACCTAACTGAAGTTAAAATACTCTGCCTTTCAAGCAGCTGATTAGCTCAGCATTGCCCAAAGCATGTTTGCATCATTTCTGGGTGTCTTGGAACACAGGGAGAGCACATTAGAATCTGCACTAAGCAAGTTCAGTATCTGACTGATTTTTCTTCTCCTAACTTTGTTTCAGAAGGAAAAGCTCAGGCAATAAATAAAGTTTTAACAGCACTGAAATCCAAAGAACCAGTGATTCTGGTCTTTCTATCCCATTTCCATGCCCACTATGAACTTCCATAGGTTTTCCCAAGAGTTCCCATGGGAATGGTTTGCCAGCAGAGCCACCAGGCCCTTTCTGGCCACTCAGCACCACACCATGGCCAAGCCATGACCATGGGCCACACACAGCCTTAATTTCTCCTAATTTATGCACAAAAATTAACAGGATAATTCCAGTAAAAGCCCCTCTTTCCCCCCCACCAGATGCAATCAGCCACAAGCTGTGCCTCACAGGGCTGAGCTTCAAGGTAGAGTTACACTTGACCACTAACCAAGGGAAGAGAGCAGCAGAGGAATTAAAAGTTCAAACAAAATAGAGCATAATCAGTTGGATTTTAGCAGCATGACCAGGTTCCTAATGATTTCAGTGCTTTACAGACTGTTTTGGGCATGTAATGAAAATTATTTCGTATCATCGACTTTGCAGGAAAACCTTGTCAAGATTGCAAATATCTGAAACAATCGTTTGAAGGACACACAGCACAACATCTGATTTCTCCCAGTCCAGGTGTTCAAGGTGACCACATGAATACATCACCCACATTGTGAGTGCATTGCTTTTCACATACACAAAGGTGGGATGGAGCATCTTCCCCTGCCCAGCAAATCCTTCAGCAGCATCCAAAAAGGGGAAGAAAATAAACCTGAGGCTGCAAACTGCTCTGCCAGCCCTCGTGTGAGCCCTCCTGGCAGCAGTGGGGCTGGCTGAGGGCTCTGCTCTGGCTTTGGCTGGGCCACAACCAAGCCAGGCCAGCCCATCCCCTCCCAGGCAGCATCAAACACACAGGGAAATGTTTCTCGTGGATATCACCTGAAGGAAAATCCCCACCTGCTCCAGACTCCTTCAAGGGCTTCCCAGTCAGGGCTCAGCTGCTGCTTTGCCCTTTGCTGGAAGACAGGAAAAACAGAGAACAAGTGCTTGCCAAACTGCAGTTGAGGTAGAAAGGATGAAATGTTCCTATTTGGGAGGAAAAGATGTATTTTGTGTTTAATTTTATTACTCCTTCATTAATTTCATTTTCTCTTTGCACTCATTGCATGCACTTAAAAACTTGCAAAATTCTCCCCACCCAGTTTATTTTATTTTGCCAGTCATCAAGATCTTCCCTCTCCATGAGCAAATGTGTTGCTAATTAGGACAGAGGAACAGATTAAGTTCAAATGAGTAGGTCTCCTTGTCAATGCTGTTGCTTTCCCTGCCTCTCTCCAACCCAAAAATCAATGCAAATCTTCTGGGGAAATTCAAGCAAATTTTCACTTATGTGGAGTTAATGTGCTCCTGAAAAAAAAAAATAAATAAGGAATTAGAAACTGTGTGAGAAAAGGAGATTGAGAGAATGAGAGGTACAGAAAATGGGAGATGCAAAACACGTGTGTGTTATCCAAACTCAGAATTCCCTGGCCAAATCTGGCTTGGCAGGTGAAGGGCAGAGGCGTGGAAAGATGGTTTGTGTGTCCTCTCAGCTCTGGCACCTCCAGAGAACATCCACACAGAGCAGAACAGGCTTTGGAGAGTTCATGGGGATGTAAAATGGTGCTGCATCTGATTGGTTTTATTTAAAGGAGTTTCAAGGGAACCTGGAGGATGGAACCTGCAGAAGCTTCACTGAGCTCACCCCAGTGAGCTTTATCTGCCCCACTTCTAAAACTGAGCCCTGCCATCAGGTGTGATCCCGTTATTTAGGGAAAAACCCACTGTGCACATGTCCAAGCATGGGACACCTGCAGGAAAACCCCTCTGACTTCTTCTGGCTGCTTTGCCACCCTCCCCTCACCATGCTGAGAATTGTGCCAGTGGTCAGTTGGTCAGTACAACCAAGCCCAAAGGAGATCTCCAGACCTAAACCCCACCATGAAACAAACACCTTGGCACAGGAGAGAGCTTTCTGCACCAGATGGACGCCCCTGGTCTCTTGGTAAATCCACTTCTTAGGCTTTGCCACAAAGAGGCTTAAAATTAATGAGCAGATTGGGTTTTTTTTAAAGAGTTCTGCACACAAGGAGTGTGTGAGAAATGACATTCATCAGGAGCTTTTCAGTGCTTACAGGTAACTCCTGCAAGTATTAATTAATTTACAAGCCCCTGGTGACCAAACCCAAACTGAACAAGTTTTTCCTTGTCATAAACCCACCCTGCACCTCCACAGCAATCAGCAAAACCCCTGATTTTGCCAGGAAACACTCTAAACTCAGTCTTGCCTTTATTATGTGCTTTTTCTCTGCTTTACTGCTTGATAATTCTGGGGAGATTTCCTTTGGAAGGAGGCTCTTGTCGGTGTTTTGCTGATGGTGTTGGGCATCAGCTCTGAGCAGCGCTGTGTTTAAAGCTCTGTCAGTCTGCCTGCTCAGCCATGCTCTCCCCTGTCTGGCTGCTCATGCAGCACCAAAAAGGAGAAATTTAAGGAGAGCTAACCTAGTTAGAATTTGAAATGCTGTTGTGAGGACTCAAGGAAGTGGAAACACGGTAAAACCTCAGCAAAAAAAGGGATGTAATTTGTAAAAGAAAAAAAAATCGTCTGAGATTGGTGGATTGCAGAGCTCCTCCTGCTGCAGGTTTGGTCTGAGATGGCAGAGAAATTTAAATTTTAGCCTTTAAAATGCTAGAAAGGAAAGCCACGTCTTTACAGGACTTGAGATTGCACCAATATTTGGTGAAAGAGAAGTTCACATGAAAAGGATGGGTTCCCAAGGCAGAAATCATTCCCCATTCCTGCCAAGCCCCTAGAAAAAAAACATTGGGAATACCTGTGGCAACCTGCAGTGCCCATATTATTCCACTGACCCAGCTCTTAGTCTCAAGGTTCTATTCTACATTAACAAAGGATTTCCTGCACAATAATCTGAGGGTAGGAGAGATGGGGGTTTTTGTAAGGGAAGCATAAAGAAGATATTATTACCAGGTTAGATTACATCCAGCTCTAACTGTTCAAGTATTAAATCCATTTTTCACCATCAGGACCATTATCCAACAACATGAGAAACACGAGCAGGAGAAAATATTCTCAAGTGAAGGAATTGATGGCCAAAGTCTCAAAGTTTGGTAAAATGCTTTTCCACTTCATGTCCCACGAGCTGTCAGCACTGGATGGAAAACCACAGAGCAGTAATTGCAAAGGACACTTCTTCTTCCTTACACTGTCTCTGTCTGTAAGGCAAGAGGATGGCAAGTTAATTAATTATCTCCAGCATCAGTTTACTTGAAGATCTTTTTTTTTTTTCCAGCAGCACATCAAAGGAGACTGATAGGAGCCTTGATTAGAGGGATAATGAAGGGAATCTCTAATAGATTATATCATTTCTTGCCCGTCCACAGCCATTCGCTGCTTCACAGGGCTGGGATTCACGTCTGGAAAATATCACAAGCATGTAAATCCACCTCCAATGCAAAATTCATGGAAAAATTCGGATAATTGCATGTTTACCATATTTCTGTCAAAGGTCTGGGAAAAAAGATATCAGATCATCTGACTTGCTATGGAGCAGAGATTTTTCCATGTGTCCTGTTAGCTCTGTCTCTGGCTCTGTGAGGATAAATCCGGATTTTGAAGTCACATCAGACATGGAGAGAGAAAATTTATTAGATGATAGAGAGCAGGAGGAGAGCAGAGAAGCAGGAGGAGAGCCCACAGTGATGTGTGGGCATGATGGGCAGTTTGATGTCCACCTTGTTATCTGTCCCCAGAAGCCTTTTCCTAACCATCATCATTAGCAGGGGTCAGAGGTGAAGTGTTTTATCTGGGCTTTTTTTTTTTCTCTTTCTAATCTTGCTTTCACCTGCAACACCAAATCTCCCCCAGCCCTTGCTTCAGACCACCAGGAGCCTCTGGAGGGCAGAGCTGGCTCCCACTGCAGAGGAGGAGACTTTGGTCCTGCTGAGCCCCAGCTCCCCATCCCTGTCACACCAGTGCCCCCCCAGTTTGCCTCTGCATTTGCAGTCCCTGGGGGATTTCGGTGCCATTTCCCTCTTCCCCAGGCTGGGAGCACACTGCCAGATCTAACAGCGAGGGGAAATGAAGTGTCAGCTTCTGATACACTGGGCTGATCCCTATCTCACACTGATAAACCCCAAGCCATTCCCAACCAGTCCCAGTGGCTCGTTTAAGCAATCCATTTCTTTTAAGATGAGCCTGAAGATTCTCCCTGGGTGCTGTTTGAAGCTCAATAAATTGTTGGTGGCAGCAGTGGCTCTGACCTTTGGATGCTCAGGCTCCCCAGCACCAACACCTTGAGTGAGGGGTTGGACAAAGCACTGTGCTGACAAAAGGATTGTTAATTCCAGCTAAGAGCCACACAGGGGGACCAAGTCAGCCACCAGAGCCATCCTGCCCTCTCACAAGCATCTCCAGCACCCTGCTCCTGTCCTGGCCAACAGGAGTCTGGGAGAGATGCTCCAGCCCCTGCCCTGAACCTCTCCTGTGCCTGCAGCCAAGGGCCAGAGCGAATGGTGTCATGCAAGTCAGCAGAAGCAACAGCAGAGGGGGACCAGAAAGTGTTTTATGGGGTTAAACATCCCAGTCTGAAGTAAAGCAATTTCCTCGGGTCTCCTGCCATTTCCTTGTGGGGGCTTATCATCTCCAGCTGGGACAATATAAAGGCCCATTTAATCGAGATCCATTTAACACTGAATCACACTAACAAGATTACTTAGCCAGGGCTAATTCTGCATTTGCTGAAGTGCAGTATCCAGGGTGAGTAATCTCTGTGTGCTGGTGGCAGGTTCAGAGACAGGTTAGCCACTGGCTTAGCATCCCAGACAAAACATGGGAAGCACATGGGGGGGACCATGACAATGAAATTGCAGCCCCTTTAGCCCATCGGGCTCTCCCCTTTCCCCTGCTCAGTGTGATCAGTGTGGAGAGGGTTCACTCATTACCCCACAGGATCCTAAAAGGGGAATTATTTTCTTTGTCCTCACGAGCAGCTGAACAGGCAATACAGCAAAATCCTCTTCAGTCATTATCTGTTAAGTGCATGGCATCCTTTTGTGAGTTAAATGACACAGTATTTCTTGCATGGGACTGAATTCAAAAGGTTTTGCCTTCCATCAGGAGATAACTCAAGATTTGAGTGCTAATTGAATACATTTATATGCACACAAGTGATAGGCATTCATACAATTTTTTAAAGTAGATTCTCACCATTCAGTCATTTAAAAATATAGCACTAAGGGCTCTATTATTTATGATTATTAAATCACAAATCTGAGTAGCAAAATACTTCACTCGGGGAAAACGTGAAGAGGCTGTTTCAGAGGGGAAAAAAAAAAAATCTCCTTTCCAGAGCTCACAGAACGTGCTCACAGGAGGATGCTGATAACCAATATTGTTTTACAGCTAAGGCTCTCCAAGTGACTTACTCAGGTAAATGGATTAATCCTAATCACCCCTTCAAATGTTCCCAAATCCTCCAAATGGTCAGGGCTGAGGTTGATGTGTTCTGGGGAGCTGTTCACTTTTTTGCACACACTCATTATGCCATCAGTGCAGGGTTTGGGACATCCCCAGTCATTGCTTTCAGAAGATGGGTCTTGTCACTTCAGGGGGGATTCATCTCACCTGGTGTCAGAGGTCCACAAGACAAGTGTCTGTACTGGAGTGAGTCTCTTAAATGTGTAAGTGGAGAGAAATTGCAGTGATTTGTCTGACCTATTTTAGGCAGCCACCTCCAGATGAGAGCAATTGCCTGCTGGAGGTGCCCATTTCTCTCCATTGATGGTAAATGAGATCTGAGTGCTCAGTGCAGATGCCGAGACCTGGGTGCCATCAGGTGAGATGGATCCTATCCACAGTAATTGCAGCCTTTCAAAAGGAGAGGCACTTTTTTTCTTCCTTTTTTTTTTCTCTCCCTAAGGAGTTTATTTTAACCATTTGAGAAAATTTCCAAGTTTTCATTTCTGTTCTTGGTGTCTTTTGGTCTTTCTCCCCCTTTGGGCAGGCAGCCCTCAAGCTGTGCCAGCTGGGCTGTTTGAGGTGGTGATGAGAGAGCCCTGGGTCTTTCCTTCCACAGAACAGAGCAGGGCTCATGGTTTTATTTTGCAACCCAGCCCAAACAACTTCTGTTCAGGGCTCAGCCTGTCAGAAATGGCTCTCCTTGGGTGCAAGCTCTTCTGTGGTGTGAAGGGCAAAACTTAGGCAGGGCAGAAGAAGACAAGNAAACATCCAGCCCCTCAGCACTGCTGAGACATTTTTATACTGTTTTTTATTGCAGTCTAGAGCTCAGACCAGACATTTGCTCCCCTTCCTCCCTCCCTGCCATTACACTCAGGTACTAAACCATGCCTGTGGTCTCTGCACATGGGAAATGAGGTTTGCTGGTCAGCTCACACAGGGAATTCACATTTTTGACATCCACCACCTCAGTGCCTGGGAAATGACCAGAGTTTGAAGTCTCCTAAGTGAAACAGGCAGGCATGAGCAGACACCTGAGTATCTGAGGTTTGTTTCCTTGGAAAACAAAGGTGTTCACTCAAAATGTTCAGCTGCCCTCATGACTCCATCCTCAACATCTGAAAGCACCAAAAATCTTAAAATCTACCTCAAAATTATGTTCAAGTCACACTGAAAATTCAAGGGACTCCCTCTAGCAAGTGCTCAGGATTTCCCCACCTGTAAAAAGCAAAACACATCCCACTCATATTCCATCAAAGATCAGGCCACTAGCCAAGGGGTTGGATTGTGCAGACAGCCCTAAGCCTTGGACACTTTGGAAGGAGCNCTCAAAATTATGTTCAAGTCACACTGAAAATTCAAGGGACTCCCTCTAGCAAGTGCTCAGGATTTCCCCACCTGTAAAAAGCAAAACACATCCCATTCAAATTCCATCAGAGAGCAGGCCACTAGCCAAGGGTTTGGATTGTGCAGACAGCCCTGAGCCTTGGACATTTTGGAAGTTGAGTCTTGAACTTGATTTCCAAGAAAGAATTTCCAAGCATTTTCCAATTTTAATGGTGCCTAAAACAATCACAGGTGTGGTACAGGCACTGACTNCTGGGTCTTTCCTTCCACAGAACAGAGCAGGGCTCATGGTTTTATTTTGCAACCCAGCCCAAACAACTTCTGTTCAGGGCTCAGCCTGTCAGAAATGGCTCTCCTTGGGTGCAAGCTCTTCTGTGGTGTGAAGGGCAAAACTTAGGCAGGGCAGAAGAAGACAAGCTGACCTCCAAAGGTCCCTTCCAACCCTGTGAAACAACCCTGGTTGTTTCATGATTCTGTGGAAAAGGAAAAGCCCTCCAGGGCAGTATCTTCCCACCAGGTGTGGAGATCTCCATGCTCAGGGTGCTGCTGGGGACAAGCTTTGCCCCTGGAAACATCCAGCCCCTCAGCACTGCTGAGACATTTTTATACTGTTTTTTATTGCAGTCTAGAGCTCAGACCAGACATTTGCTCCCCTTCCTCCCTCCCTGCCATTACACTCAGGTACTAAACCATGCCTGTGGTCTCTGCACATGGGAAATGGGATTTGCTGCTCAGCTCACACAGGGAATTCACATTTTTTACATCCACCACCTCAGTGCCTGGGAAATGACCAAACAGAGTTTGAAGTCTCCTAAGTGAAATAGGAAGGCATGAGGAGAAACCTGAGTATCTGAGGTTTGTTTCCTTGAAAAACAAAGGTGTTCACTCAAAACATTCAGCTGCCCTCATGACTACATCCTCAACATCTCAAAACACCAAAAATCTTAAAATCTACCTCAAAAATATGTTCAAGTCACACTGAAAATTCAAGGGACTCCCTCTAGCAAGTGCTCAGGATTTCCCCACCTGTAAAAAGCAAAACACATCCCATTCAAATTCCATCAGAGAGCAGGCCACTAGCCAAGGGTTTGGATTGTGCAGACAGCCCTGAGCCTTGGACATTTTGGAAGTTGAGTCTTGAACTTGATTTCCAAGAAAGAATTTCCAAGCATTTTCCAATTTTAATGGTGCCTAAAACAATCACAGGTGTGGTACAGGCACTGACTGTCACACCACAAGTGTGAACCCAAAGCTTTCTTTCCTCAAGTCACCCTTTCTGAACCACTCAAAAACAATCTGCTGGCTTCAGGTTGTTCCATTACTTGTCTTGTTTTGATATCATGCTTTTATCTCTAATTGCTGGGGTTTGAAAGGCTTCAAGTGCTGCCTGTGAGTGTGTTCTGAGCAGGTATCAGGTGTGACAGCCACCCCTCAGTGTCACACCTGCTGCCTGGGCAGCAGTGCCTGACCACAGAGGCTGAGACTCTTCCTCCCAGCAACAGGACCGAGCAGGCTCCATGGGAATCGTTATTAACTTGCCTTTAATTACCAGCTAATTTCCTCCTGCACAGCCAGTAATTTCAAGCCCTGTGGAAAGCACAGGGAAACAATAACAAAGCATTTCCCAGCAAAAGGAGCGTAAACAAACAGGCAAAACGCAGAGATTCAAAGGAGAGCAGTGCATTCAAACACTCCAAACACAACAATCTGACAAATTTTCCTCCAGAAAAAAAAGCAGAAACCTTTTTTTTAAATTATTATTTTTATTTTTCCCCTTACTTCTCAGCTACATATTCCATTTTTAAGGCCATCCAATTTCGCTACGTTATAGGGAAATACCTCGTGGGTGTTTCTAATGGGAACTGCTTGCCCCCTAAAATATGCAGAGGTTACCACCTCTCCGTAATAAGCTGGTGCTGGAGGTTGCTCAGCAGCTGACAGACAGCCAGGAAGAGCTGCAGGAGCGTGAAGCCTCGTTAGTGGCGAGGTTTTTCCCAGCTGAGGCACTGATTGGCAATTCCGAGCACGGCGGTTCCTCCCGCTGGAGCCTCCATATGCTTCTTCCCCTGGAGGAGCCATGAATGTCAATTCACCCCTTGGGGTGTGTCAGGCGAGGGAACCCTCCCCGAGGGTGAAACGAGAGCTGACAGCAGCCAGCCCAGCCACAGGTGCCCCAGCAACTCCCAGCCACGGCTGGGGGAGAAAACAGGGCTGTGTCTGCTGCCTGGCTGTGAGGAGTCCATCCTCCTCTCAAAATCAGCTGTTTGGAAAGGATAATTGGGAGGTAACATGCTCCCACGTCCCACAAAGCTGGGAAATGGTCATCAGCAGGGATCTCCCCAGAGTTCATGGCAGGGCCCTGAGAGCCCGACAGCTCCATCCCACCCTGTTCAGCCAAGNAGCATTTTCCAATTTTAATGGTGCCTAAAACAATCACAGGTATGGTACATGCACAGACTGGCACGCCACAAGTGTGAACCCAAAGCTTTCTTTCCTCAAGTCACCTTTTCTGAACCACTCAGAAACAATCTGCTGGCTTCAGGTTGCTCCGTTACTTGTCTTGTTTTGATATCACGCCAATATCTCTAATTGCTGGGGTTTGAAAGGCTTCAAGTGCTGCCTGTGAGTGTGTTCTGAGCAGGTATCAGGTNAACTTTCTTTCTCAAAACTATTTTTCCACCAGGTGATGTTTTGCAATTTCTCCGTTTAACCAACAGGATTAGAGAGGTGTTGTTCCTGTTCACCAATCGTGTTAAGTCTGTTTTGGAACACCTTACATAAAAATGGAGTAAAATCATAGAATAAAACCTTCTTGTTTTTAGCCTTCTGCAAACCGGAGTCTTCATCTTTATTCCGTGCCCAACAGCGACAGTGCAACGCATTTCCCTCCCTCATGTCCATTTCTCATCTCAGCACTTCCTCAGAGCATTCTGCCAGCGGCTCTTGACGGGCTTTCCAGAACTTAATTAAGCTTCAAGACACCTCAGTGAAGTTGACTAATGTAATTAAGTGAATCTCGCAGATGAGTGAGCTGAGGAGAGGTGAGAGCAAACAGCAGAATGATGGAGGGACTGTTATCCCATGGCAAAGTTGGTCACAGGGCACGGAGACCTCGTCCCTGACATCCCACACAAATCACTGCCTTTCCCTTCCCTTAGCTGTGGCTGATTATGCCATGATTTTCTCCTGGAAATGGTAGTTTGGACCATTGTCTTAACAAGAAAAGCAATTTCTTTTGACAAGAAGGCATTGGGGTAGTGCTGCTGACTCTGTGTTACACAGGGGTGTTTCTCTCAAGTATCAAGTCCCTAATTATTATTGTATTAAACTGGGGTCCAAACTTATATATGACATCCCTGAAGGTGTTCAGGGTCAGGTTGGACGGAGCCCTGAGCCACCTGGTGTGGTGAAAGGTGTCCTTTGCCCACTGCTGGGAGTTGGAATGAGCTGAGCTTTAAGTTCCCTTCCAACCCAAACCATTCTATGATTCTGTGATAATTCTACATGTACAGGAAATTATGTATTTTATTATTAATTAAGGTGACAGGAAGCTGTAGTCCAGTGGCTTCTATCAATTAAACTCTCTGGAATTACAATAACTGTACAAGTTGTGTTCAAATAATCCTCAGATTGTCTGGGTGCATCCTAAAAACAATCTCTGATGAGATTTCTTTCTTTAATGTCAAAGTAACCTGGAAGAATGATGAAAAGGAAAACCTGAATCTTGCTACAACCTGAAGCATGACTTGTGTTGTAAATTTACATGGGTTAACATGGATTTGAAGATGAACATGATCCTAAATCCCTCCAGGAGTGGAGCTTTACTAAGCTGGACCATTCACTTGGGGAATTTTTCCTGTAAGTTGAAGTCTAGAAAGAAATACTGAAGTGTACTTTATTGGAACAAAGTATTAGGGTGCAAAAAGGAAAATTTCCCAGCTTGGACTTGGATCTGTGATGTATCACCTTCCTACAGGGACTGTCCTTCAAAACAGCCTTTCCCAGGAAGTTCAGCATATTCCCAATAATTAAGATCTCTTGCAAAGGGTTTTTTTTTCCTCTGTGCCTGTATCCAAATGAGATTATTCTGCAGTATCCTAAGGCATCCTGGCCACTCATCACACAGGGAGCTCAGCCCTGGGAGGCAGCAGTTCCAACATCATCTCCTATTCCAAAATGTGTAGAAGCACTGGAGAAGGAATCACTCCTGTCAGAGCTGTCAATGAGCTTTGAGCACCTGCAGGGCTCTTGCTTGGCTCTAGGCTTGGCTCTAGGCTTGGCTCTAGGCCTGGCTCTGGGCTTGCCCTCCTGACACAGGCACTGGGACTGTCTTTGAGCAGCCCAGAGGCCTCTGGCTCTGCCACTTCACACCACTGACTTCTCTTCCCACCCAGGCACTGGTGACAGCATCATCTGACATTCTTCCTACATCTGCCAGAGGGAAAAAAAAAAAATCCACATGACTGTGGGAAAATCCAGGTGACACCACTTTGCTTTAAAACTCTTATTTCCCAGTGCTGGGACTCCATGGAAAACGATGAAGTGATGGCAGCTCTTGGGACCTCAGCCATGCTGATTTTTTTTTCTGTTTTGCCTCATCTGTTTCTTTATACTCCTCCGTGTCCCGAGTGACTCTGACACAGGAATTCCTGCTTTTCATTTTTCTGCTGTACAAGATGTCAGCAGATAACAATCCATGCTTCACTGCTGCCATTCCATAATTGAAAGAGCCAGCCATACATCAGGCTTGGAGCCTGCAAACCCCATCAATAAGTGCTCTATTACTGGGGCATAATTTTCCACCAAGCCCTGATGAGACTTCACAGGCAGTAGGGTGATATCGCTGAACCCACACTTTGCTGCAAACTGGTTGAAGGTAATGTCTGCTAAACCATAGTCTATTGTCACAAATTAAGTTTCTCAGACAACCAGTGTCTAGCAAAAAAATGTACTTAATATGCAAAGCTGTCTGTTCAGATCTATCTGTTTTCCAGGGAAGCCACCTCAGGGAAAAGAGAGCTGAAGTCCAAAATAACAGCACACGTTTCTTTCCAAGTCAACATATGCAGATCTACACCTTTCTCCAGGAACAAATCTTTCCTGTGTCATCAAGAGTGTGAGGGTTTTTTGTGTTTTTCTTTTTTTTTGCTTGACTTATCCTCATTTTCAGCGTGTAAGAGAGACCCTCACAGCTTCTGCAGCCTCACAGATTGTGTGAGGGCACTGTGAAACTTGCTTGGCCTCTCTTTTTTAGATTTAATTCTCTGCGCTTTTCCATGGCACGTTAAGAATCAGCTTCCTGGTGCATTTCAACAAAATCCTATCAAGTCCCAAGAGTTTCCCCTTTAAATAAATACCAGGGGCTCGAGTTTTAATTACTTTCTGCAGAATCCCCTTATCAGCAGCAGCTTTGACAGGCACAGGCTATAACGTTATCTGGAAACACAACTGAGATCTCTAACTCCTTCCGTGTCTTTAGCCCTTGAAGCTCATCTCATACCTATTACACATCCTGCCCAGAAGCACTGCCAGAGTGCAGGCTCTGATACCTGGATAGGCAGCTCTTCTCCTCCACAGGCTCCTCACACCCTTCCCTTGTTGCCAGCACAAATAAATTGCTGAAAATGAAGCTGTGCAGTCTGTCTATCTGCACACCAGGCCCCTTCCAAAGGTGTTATTTCTGCCACAGAACCTCGTTTTCGTTCCAGTTTGGTCCATAAGCTTTGGGGCTTCTGCAAACTTCCCTGCAGATGGTGTCTGGAGCAAGGGGTGGCCTGTGCAGGCTGTGAACTGCCTGTGCCACCAAAGGTGTGTGGCAGCAGAAGTAGAGCAGCTGGGGAATTGGTGCCTTTTTGAGGTTCAGTGCACCCACATCTCTTGGTTTCCCAGAGTATTTGCAAGGACCAGTAGAAATTATTGAAACAGAAGAGCTAATTACAAAACAATTTGAGTTCTGCATAGAAGTTCAGGTCCTTTAATACATTATCTCCGTGGGATCAACCATCCTGCAGTCCAGAAACTGCCTCATAAAACCCAGAGGAGGTGTGTCTCAGCCCAAAATCTCCAAAATCTGCCAGCTGCAGTGCAGGCAGGATGATTTATTGAAGGATCTCCGTTATAGATCTATTTGAATGCATTCTCATTTTTATCCTTGTAATCCCCAGTGAGAAGCATTGCACTGCCCAGTGAGAATTATGTTTGGCTCTTTCACCTCCTGCACTGTTCCCTTGTCCCCTCCATCCCTCACTTGCACAGCTGGAGTCTGCTCTGATTTCCAGCCTCCAGAAATCGCTGGAGAGAAGAACTGTAACCTAAAAGCACCTGTACTCATGATCAGCTATTTTCAAAGTCTCAAAGGGCTCATTCCTGAGCAGGACAATGCCTAAACCCTGGCTGCAATGCACACTTGCTGCTTTGATGTGTGGCAGAGCTGTCCCTGCCCCGGAGGGCACCTTTTTACCATATTAATAGTGCTCCTTTCCTTCCTGTTCACCTTCCAGCCAGGAACGAAGCAGCCAAACTTCAGGGCACGGAGAACAAAAGCAAGCAGCAGACCAGCCTCAAAGCAAAAGCAGACACAAAACCCCATTAAACCTCATGGTTCAGCACAGAAACAGAGGGAAGGGGGGACCTCCCAGAGTCCTGAGCTTGATTCCAATAACCATCCATAACTACCCCTAAGGATAGTTTCTAAAGAGGGGAGAGCAATAAACAGCACTTCCCCTCTTCATTACACAACTCCAGCAATAACTATGATGAATGGCAACGAACAACTGGGTTTCATTGCTGGCTTTCCAGGCTGTGGTGTCCAACAATAGGAGCATAATAAAGACAGATGGCAGTGGATTAACTCTTCTTGCAACGTGGCCAGCGCTGGTTGTTGAGCCGTGCTCGTCCCAGCCCAACAACAGCCCCAGCAGGAAAATGCTCCTTGTTTTTGTGCAGGGTTTAGGTACGGTGGGGATGCTGAAAACCAGAGGGTTTGCTCTGGCCAGAGAGCAGAGCTGAGCCACGTACACCAGTTCTGGTGTTGTGCTCCAAACATGCAGAAAAATCAAATCAAATCCAAGTGGGTTTTCCACAGGATATTTCTGCTCCTTTTCTACTGATGGTATTAATTCTTCGGCTTATTTTTAGTTTGGAAACCTCAAAAAAGAAAAAAACAACCAAAATGAAACTAAACAAACCACCACAAAATTTTTGCTGCTTAAATGCAAAAGGGATTGTTTTTTAAAAGTTGTTATACTTTTTTTTTCCCCTCCAGTTTTGCCCATTTAGAATCATAGAATCATTTGGTTTGGAAAAGGCCTTTTAGATCATCAAGTCAAGTCAAATCAATAATTAGAATAAATAATGGCTAGCTACACAAATAAATAAATAAAATAAATAAGTAATAGTAATATTATAAATAATATTAAAATAGAGTGTTTTGCACACTTTTTCAGTAGGTTTAATACAGTGCTAATAAGCGTGTACTGGATATAATTTTAACATTCCCATGAAGTTTTGTGTCAGTTCAAGCAACAGAGAAGAAATATGGTCTGGGAGGGCTGAGGAATGAGAGCTGGGCTTTGCCACATTTTGCTGGGTGCAAATGTATGGAATTCACTCTGATATTCAGCATTAAATGGGTGCATGCACTGCCAAAATCAACAGGGGAGGGGTCTCACCACAAGTAATTAATTGAGTTTGCAAAGCATTTGAAGACCCTCAGATGGAAGATGCCAAACAAAGTGAAAATTATCATCATTTCTGCT